>JASTWF010000181.1:399902-417402 GCA_030390025.1 Squalus acanthias | reverse complement strand
GAGTAAAGAACAAATCTAGATAAGAGTTGGGAAGGACAGAGGAGAGGAGCAAGGAGCCCCGGGGCGGATATCTGAGGGAAACTTTTAACTCTAAAAGACACGAACAATTTGTACAAACAGGTCGTGGCTGCTGGGCTCCAGGGACACTGTTAGAGCCAACCGCATGGAGGCCAAGAGCTTGGTGGATTCCGAGCCTGAGTCACTCAGGCAGGCTGTGGGCTACTTCGAGGGGACCTTGCGCGAGGCGGTCAAGGAGGTCCATGTGGACATCAGCGCGCTGAAGCGGAACGTGGAGCAGCGCATCGAGGATATACTCAAACTGGTGACGCCCCTCTCACAGACACTGAGCGAACTCCAGCAGGAGAACAGTGACCTCCGCGACCAGATGCGGCGCCTCGCTCAGCAGGTGGAGCGCTTGACAACGACGGCCAGTGCCTGCGGCAATCGCAAGCCAGGGGAAAGGGCCGAGAGCGTCCAGCAATCCCCAGGCGTCAGCGCAGGATGGTCGCCTTCACACGGGTCCTCGACAGGAACCAACGTAAGTAGCTCATCAACGCGCCGGCAACAGGGTCACAGCAACAGCTGATCAAATGTTCAGGTTCCCCAGACACTGACTCTCACTGGGGTACGGGTTCCACAGACACTGACTCTCACTGGGGTACAGGTTCCACACACACTGACTCTCACTGGGGTACAGGTTCCACACACACTGACTCCCACTGGGGTACGGGTTCCACAGACACTGACTCTCACTGAGGTACGGGTTCCACACACACTGACTCCCACTGGGGTACGGGTTCCACAGACACTGACTCTCACTGGGGTACGGGTTCCACACACACTGACTCTCACTGGGGTACTGGTTCCACACACACTGACTCTCACTGGGGTACGGGTTCCACACACACTGACTCTCACTGGGGTACGGGTTCCACAGACACTGACTCTCACTGGGGTACGGGTTCCACACACACTGACTCTCACTGGGGTACGGGTTCCACACACACTGACTCTCACTGGGGTACAGTTCCACAGACACTGACTCTCACTGGGGTAGAGTTCCACAGACACTGACTCTCACTGGGGTACGGGTTCCACACACACTGACTCTCACTGGGGTACGGGTTCCACACACACTGACTCTCACTGGGGTACAGGTTCCACACACACTGACTCTCATTGGGGTACGGGTTCCACACACTGACTCTCACTGGGGTACGGGTTCCACACACACTGACTCTCACTGGGGTACGGGTTCCACACACACTGACTCTCACTGGGGTACGGGTTCCACACACACTGTCTCTCACTGGGGTACGGGTTCCACACACACTGTCTCTCACTGGGGTACGGGTTCCACAGACACTGACTCTCACTGGGGTACGGGTTCCACAGACACTGACTCTCACTGGGGTACGGGTTCCACACACACTGACTCTCACTGGGGTACGGGTTCCACACACACTGACTCTCACTGGGGTACGGGTTCCACAGACACTGACTCTCACTGGGGTACGGGTCCCACAGACACTGACTCTCACTGGGGTACGGGTTCCACACACACTGACTCTCACTGGGGTACGGGTTCCACACACACTGACTCTCACTGGGGTACGGGTTCCACAGACACTGACTCTCACTGGGGTACGGGTTCCACACACACTGACTCTCACTGGGGTACGGGTTCCACACACACTGACTCTCACTGGGGTACGGGTTCCACAGACACTGACTCTCACTGGGGTACGGGTTCCACACACACTGACTCTCACTGGGGTACGGGTTCCACACACACTGACTCTCACTGGGGTACGGGTTCCACAGACACTGACTCTCACTGGGGTACGGGTTCCACACACACTGACTCTCACTGGGGTACGGGTTCCACACACACTGACTCTCACTGGGGTACGGGTTCCACAGACACTGACTCTCACTGGGGTACGGGTTCCACACACACTGACTCTCACTGGGGTACAGTTCCGCAGACACTGACTATCACTGGGGTACGGGTTCCACAGGCACTGACTCTCACTGGGGTACGGGTTCCACACACACTGACTCTCACTGGGGTACGGGTTCCACAGACACTGACTCTCACTGGGGTACGGGTTCCACACGCACTGACTCTCACTCGGGTACGGGTTCCACAGGCACTGGCTCTCACTGGGGTACGGGTTCTACACACACTGACTCTCACTGGGGTACGGGTTCCACACACACTGACTCTCACTGGGGTATGGGTTTCTCACACACTGACTCTCACTGGGGTACAGGTTCCACAGACACTGACTCTCACTGGGGTACGGGTTCCACACACACTGACTCTCACTGGGGTATGGGTTCCACACACACTGACTCTCACTGGGGTACGGGTTCCACAGACACTGACTCTCACTGGGGTACGGGTTCCACAGACACTGACTCTCACTGGGGTACGGGTTCCACACGCACTGACTCTCACTCGGGTACGGGTTCCACAGGCACTGGCTCTCACTGGGGTACGGGTTCCACAGACACTGACTCTCACTGGGGTACGGGTTCCACAGACACTGACTCTCACTGGGGTATGGGTTCCACACACACTGACTCTCACTGTGGTACGGGTTCTACACACACTGACTCTCACTGGGGTATGGGTCCACACACACTGACTCTCACTGGGGTACGGGTTCCACACACACTGACTCTCACTGGGGTACAGGTTCCACAGACACCGACTCTCACTGGGGTACAGTTCTACACACACTGACTCTCACTGGGGTACGGGTTCCACAGACACTGACTCTCACTGGGGTACGGGTTCCACACAGACTGACTCTCACTGGGGTGTGTGTGCACAAATCGTTGAAGGTGGCAGGGCAGGTTGAGAAAGCAGTTAAAAAAGGCTTATGGGATCCTGGGCTTCATGAATAGAGGTATAGAGTACAAAAGCGTGGAAGTTATGATGAGCCTGTATAAAACAGTGGTTCGGTCCCAACTGGAGTATAGTGTCCAATTCTGGGCACCGCACTTTAGGAAGGATGTGAAGGCCTTAGAGAGGGTGCAGAAAAGATTTACGAGAATGATTCCAGGAATGAGGGACTTCAGTTACGTTGATAGACTGGAGAAGCTGGGTTTGTTCTCCTTGGAGCAGAGAAGATTGAGAGGAGATTTGATAGAGGTGTTCAAAATCATGAGGGGTCTGAACAGAGTAGATAGAGAGAAACTGTTCCCATTGGCGGAAGGGTCGAGAACCAGAGGACACAGATTTAAGGTGATTGGCACAGATTTAAAGTGATTGGCAGAAGAACCAAAGGCGAAGTAAGAAAAAGCTTTTTTACGCAGCGAGTGGTTAAGATTTGGAATTCACTGCCTGAAAGGGTGGTGGGGGCAGACTCAATCACGACTTTCAAAAGGGAGTTGGATAAGTATCTGAAGGAATAAAATTTGCTGGGCTACAGGGAAAGGGCGGGGGAGTGGAACTAGCTGAAGTGCTCTTGCAGAGAGCCGGCACGGGCTCGACGGGCCGAATGGCCTCCTTCCCTGCTGTAACCATTCTATGATTCAATGATATGGGTTCCACTGGCACGGAATCTCATCCTGCAAATATGGATCGAGATATCAACCTTTCAGCAGGATATTCGCCTGTGGTGGTGGGGGGGCATCACATCCTAGCCTGAGCAATCCTCATCTGACATCCATCTCTCAACAGGGGTCACCAGCCAGCAATCAGGAGCGGGAACCAGGAAAGATTTTTAACCTCCCTAGGCAATGGCACTGAGTCCAATTGCAACACCTCCTATTGACACACGAGTTGCGATCTGCTACCTCAGCACCAACCGAGGGTGGAACCTGGACCCTGTGGTCTCACTGCCTCAGCTCCGTGCATTTACCCTCAGCCAAGGTGGGAGCTGAATACCATTTACAGTGTGTCGTGTCAGCCGTGGCTCAGTGGGTAGCGCTCTCGTCCCCGAGTCAGAAGATTGTGGGTTCAACTCCCACTCCAGAGATTTCAGCCCATAATGCAGGCACTCCCAGTGCAGTACTGAGGGAGCGCCGCACTGTCGGAGGGGCAGTACTGAGGGAGCGCTGCACTGTCGGAGGGGCAGTACTGAGGGAGCGCCGCACTGTCGGAGGGGCAGTACTGAGGGAGCGCCGCACTGTCAGAGGGACAGTACTGAGGGAGCGCCGCACTGTCGGAGGGGCAGTACTGAGGGAGTGCTGCACTGTCGGAGGGGCAGTACTGAGGGAGTGCCTGCACTGTCGGAGGGGCAGTACTGAGGGAGCGCCGCACTGTCGGAGGGGCAGTACTGAGGGAGCGCCGCACTGTCGGAGGGGCAGTACTGAGGGAGCGCCGCACTGTCGGAGGGGCAGTACTGAGGGAGCGCCGCACTGTCGGAGGGGCAGTACTGAGGGAGCGCCGCACTGTCAGAGGGGCAGTACTGAGGGAGCCGCTGCACTGTCGGAGGGGCAGTACTGAGGGAGCGCCGCACTGTCGGAGGGGCAGTACTGAGGGAGCGCCGCACTGTCGGAGGGGCAGTACTGAGGGAGCGCTGCACTGTCGGAGGGGCAGTACTGAGGGAGCGCCGCACTGTCGGAGGGGCAGTACTGAGGGAGTGCTGCACTGTCGGAGGGGCAGTACTGAGCGAGCGCTGCATTGTCAGAAGGGCAGTACTGAGGGAACACTGCACTGTCGGAGGGGCAGTACTGAGGGAGCGCTGCACTGTCGGAAGGGCAGTACTGAGGGAGCGCTGCACCTTCGGAGGGGCAGTACTGAGGGAGCACTGCAGTGTCAGAGGTGCCGTCTTTCGAATGAAACGTTAATCCCAAGGTCCTGTCTGACCTCTCAAATAGACATAAAGGATTCCACGGCACTATTCGAGGAAGAGCAGGGGAGTCCTCCCCAGTGTCCTGGCTAATATTTATCCCTCAACCAATATCATTGAAGCAGATTATCTGGTCATTATCACATTGCTGTTTGTGGGATCTTGCTATGCGCAAATTAGCTGCCGCGTTTCCTACATTACAACAGTGACTACACTCCAAAAAGTACTTCATTGGCTTTGAAAGACTTTGGGACACCCTGAGGTTGTGAAAGGTGCTGTAGAAATGCATGTTCTTTCTTTAACACGAGTGCGCTGTGACTGGCTGCAGTCTGTGTGAGTCAGTTGGTGATCTATTCCGTCCCACACGTAGTGCTGCACTAACTCCAGCTGCGCGCTGTTTGCCCACATTTGGATCACATGACTGCGTTGAGCCTGCGCGTACGTGGGTAGATTAAAGGGACTGCCTCAGTTGGTTCAGGACCCCCCGGCGAGGTGACCAATCGGGGAAGGTCTGGTTCCCCGCTGCAAGCCAATGCCGAGGTCGCTGATGACAGCCGGAGCTCCGGTAGGTAGACCTCAGCCCAGCCCTCAGCCCGGGTGAGGAAGGGGAGCAAGTCGGCCAGTGTTGCTGCTGCTGCTCACGCTCCAGCGACACCCCATCTTGGAAGTTACGAGCGTGTGGCTACGATGTGAAAACGACGATGCCCCCCACAGTCGAATAGTCCGCTGCCGCTGGCTTGCTGGGGATCGCTCAGCAAAGAACGGCAACTTGGGTGGCATACTGGAAGGGGGCTTGATGTACACGGGACGTTAGCACGCAGAGAATCAGCGCTTTTACGAATAGAGCGGGGAAAATGGAGGGGGAAAAGGGGGGGAAACAGTGACATCATGTGACCTATTCGTCCACTGCCACTCTGCAAACAGGCACCAGGGGGTGGGAGACAGGATCCACCCCTCCACACCCGGGCTCCGGCCCCCTCCACACCCGGGCTCCGGCCCCCCCACTCCCGTCCCCTCCCCCTGCAACCCCCAAAAACCGGACACCCGCCCGCGATCAGGAACTCACCGCCTGGGGGGAACCATGGTCACACACGTATCCTGGCAACACACGATACACAACAGCTGATTTATATTTAATCGCGGTGCAACTGCAGATCTCATAAGGTCACAGTGATGTCATCAAACAAACATATTGAGGAAATAGAAAAAAAATCACAAAAGCTTCACTGAGATTCTTGGAACAGCCGAGAATGAAAACTGTGCAGTGGTGTACCCACCAGTACTGTACCCTAGTGTTATACAGTGACAGACCTGTACCCACCAGTACTGTACCCCAGTGTTACACAGTGACAGACCTGTACCCACCAGTACTGTACCCCAGTGTTATACAGAGACAGACCTGTACTCACCAGTACTGTACCCCAGTGTTAGTGACAGACCTGTACCCACCAGTACTGTACCCCAGTGTTACACAGTGACAGACCTGTACCCACCAGTACTGTACCCCAGTGTTATACAGTGACAGACCTGGACCCACCAGTACTGTACCCCAGTGTTATACAGTGACAGACCTGTACCCACCAGTACTGTACCCCAGTGTTATACAGTGACAGACCTGTACCCACCAGTACTGTACACCAGTGTTACAGTGACAGACCTGTACCCACCAGTACTGTACCCCAGTGTTATACAGAGACAGACCTGTCCCCACCAGTACTGTACCCCAGTGTTATACAGTGACAGACCTGTACCCACCAGTACTGTACCCGTGTTATACAGTGAAAGACCTGTCCCCACCAGTACTGTACCCCAGTGTTATACAGTGACAGACCTGTCCCCACCAGTACTGTACCGCAGTGTTATACAGTGACAGACCTGTACCCGACCAGTACTGTACCCCAGTGTTATACAGTGACAGACCTGTACTCACCAGTACTGTACCCGTGTTATACAGTGACAGACCTGTCCCCACCAGTACTGTACCCCAGTGCTATACAGAGACAGACCTGTACCCACCAGTACTGTACCCCAGTGTTATACAGTGACAGACCTGTACCCACCAGTACTGTACCCCAGTGTTATACAGTGACAGACCTGTACCCACCAGTACTGTACCCCAGTGTTATACAGTGACAGACCTGTACCCACCAGTACTGTACCCCAGTGTTATACAGTGACAGACCTGTACCCACCAGTACTGTATCCCAGTGTTATACAGTGACAGACCTGTACCCACCAGTACTGTACCCCAGTGTTATAGAGACAGACCTGTGCCCACCAGTACTGTACCCCAGTGTTATACAGTGACAGACCTGTAGCGACCAGTACTGTACCCCAGTGTTATACAGTGACAGACCTGGACACACCAGTACTGTACCCCAGTGTGACACAGTGACAGACCTGTACCCACCAGTACTGTACCCCAGTGTTATAGTGACAGACCTGTGCCCACCAGTACTGTACACCAGTGTTACAGTGACAGACCTGTACCCACCAGTACTGTACACCAGTGTTACAGAGACAGACCTGTCCCCACCGGTATTGTACCCCACTGTTATACAGAGACAGACCTGTACCCACCAGTACTGTACCCCACTGTTATACAGAGACAGACCTGCACCCACCAGTACTGTACCCCAGTGTTATACAGTGACAGACCTGGACCCACCAGTACTGTACCCCAGTGTTATACAGTGACAGACCTGTACCCACCAGTACTGTACCCCAGTGTTACACAGTGACAGACCTGTACCCACCAGTACTGTACCCCAGTGTTATACAGTGACAGACCTGTCCCCACCAGTACTGTACCCCAGTGTTATACAGTGACAGACCTGGACCCACCAGTACTGTACCCCAGTGTTATACAGTGACAGACCTGTACCCACCAGTACTGTACCCCAGTGTTACAGTGACAGACCTGTACCCACCAGTACTGTACACCAGTGTTACAGTGACAGACCTGTACCCACCAGTACTGTACCCCAGTGTTATACAGAGACAGACCTGTCCCCACCAGTACTGTACCCCACGGTTATACAGAGACAGACCTGTACCCACCAGTACTGTACCCGTGTTATACAGTGACAGACCTGTACCCAGCAATACTGTACCCGTGTTATAGTGACAGACCTGTACCCAGCAGTACTGTACCCGTGTTATACAGTGACAGACCTGTACCCACCAGTACTGTACCCCAGTGTTACAGTGACAGACCTGTACCCCAGTGTTATACAGTGACAGACCTGTGCCCACCAGTACTGTACCCCAGTGTTATACAGTGACAGACCTGTACCCACCAGTACTGTACCCCAGTGTTAGTGACAGACCTGTACCCCAGTGTTATACAGTGACAGACCTTTACCCACCAGTACTGTACCCCAGTGTTATACAGTGACAGACCTGTACCCACCAGTACTGTACCCTAGTGTTATACAGTGATAGACCTGTACCTACCAGTACTGTACCCCAGTGTTATACAGTAACAAACCTGTACCCACCAGTACTGTACCCCAGTGTTATACAGTGAGACCTGTACCCACCAGTACTGCACCCCATTGTTATACAGTCACTGTGCGTGCAGCATGTCGCTGTCAGTAACCTGTGCCAGCCATGTTCTTACCGGGACATGCGACCTCTGCTCCTCGTGATCTGCAGCAGTCAGTCAGGGATTAAGATCTTCAGCAGGAAAGCAAACATCAGATTTGAAGCCGTGATGTTTCCCCGTCACCCCCCCCATCACTCCTACTCCCTATTCTGCCCCTGGCGAGGTTGGCTCATGTGTGGCAATGTGTGGACAGAGTCCAGCCGGGGCCGGGGAGAGGGCTGTGATTCACAGTGACATTGGAGGAGTTGCTGGAGCAGTTTGGCCTCTCTGGCTTCTTGTGGTGAGGGAGATTGCAATCTGCGTGCAATTTCAAAGAAGAGCAGGGGCGTTCTCCCTCAATCGGCATCACTAAATTATCCTTATCACATTGCTGTTTGTGGGATCTTGCTGTGCGCAAACTGGCTGCCGCGTTTCCTAAATTACAACAGTGACCACACTTCAAAAGTACTTCATTGGCTGCAAACCGCTTTGGGAATGCCTGAGGTTGTGAAAGGTGAAAGTCTTTTTATTCAGGGAAAATAACCCACATTAGATTAAAAAACTGAGTGTCAGCTGATTGGTCCGTGGGATGTGAGATAAACGATGATCAAGCTGATAAAATGGGCAGAGATGTCAGACGGGCCGACTCACTATCACCCACTTTACACTATTGCACAAAGGCACGATCTAACCCCAGAGAGAGGGAGAGAGACTGAGAGATCGTCAGGGAGACAGCGAGAGATAGACAGGCAGACAGAAAGAGATATAGATAGAGACAGAGGGCAAGAGAGAGACATAGTGACGGAGAGAGAGTGAAGAAAGGCAGACAGGGAGAGAGGGAGAGGCAAGGTACCGGAGCACAGGAGGGTTCAGGACAGATTTGTTCCACATACAAAAGCTTACTAACCTTATGCAAATGGTGCTCGTTGTCATAACGATAAAATCTCTGCCAGATAAGAGCATTCTCAGAAAGTAAATACACGGCAGCCTACAGGACAGCCCTGCACCCAGAGTGAGAGACTCACCGTCTGGGAGACATCTCAACTCAGCATCTATAAACCCAGGCAGCATTCTATTTTACAAACGCCACGCTTATCCAGGTGAGTGATGTCAGTGCACAGGTTAGATACGGAGTGAAGCTCCCTCTATACTGTCCCATCAAACACTCCCAGGGCAGGTGCAGCACGGGTTAGATACAGAGTAAAGCTCCCTCTACACTGTCACATCAAACACTCCCAGGGCAGGTACAGCACAGGTTAGATACAGAGTAAAGCTCCCTCTACACTGTCCCATCAAACACTCCCAGGGCAGGTACAGCACGGGTTAGATACAGAGTAAAGCTCCCTCTACACTGCCCCATCAAACACTCCCAGGGCAGGTACAGCACGGGTTAGATACAGAGTAAAGCTCCCTCTAGACTGTCCCATCAAACACTCCCAGGGCAGGTACAGCACGGGTTAGATACAGAGTAAAGCTCCCTCTACACTGTCCCATCAAACACTCCCAGGGCAGGTACAGCACGCGGTTAGATACAGAGTAAAGCTCCCTCTACACTGTCCCATCAAACACTCCCAGGGCAGGTACAGCACGCGGTTAGATACAGAGTAAAGCTCCCTCTACACTGTCCCATCAAACACTCCCAGGGCAGATACAGCACGGGTTAGACACAGAATAAAGCTCCCTCTACACTGCCCCATCAAACACTCCCAGGGCAGGTACAGCACGGGGTTAGATACAGAGTAAAGCTCCCTCTATACTGTCCCATCAAACACTCCCAGGGCAGGTACAGCACGGGTTAGATACAGAGTAAAGCTCCCTCTACACTGTCCCATCAAACACTCCCAGGGCAGGTACAGCACGGGTTAGATACAGAGTAAAGCTCCCTCTACACTGTCTCATCAAACACTCCCAGGGCAAGTACAGCACGGGTTAGATACAGAGTAAAGCTCCCTCTACACTGTCCCATCAAACACTCCCAGAGCAGGTACAGCACGGGTTAGACACAGAGTAAAGCTCCCAGTGGATAGTGTGCGGCTGTGTCGTTGTGAGAACAGGCTCGACTGTGATGCCCTTGTGGTTGAATAGCCTGTCAATACTCATGAAGAACTCCAGACAAAACTGACGCTCACCGATCAGGGATGGACCTGCACGGTATGTGTGGGTTAAGACTACACCATGCTGTACAGTTACCTGTTGGTTAATCCTGCACGTGAAGGATTAATCATGTTTCCGTGGCAACGGGAATTCACAGTTCCCGCCCCCTCCACTGGCTGAGTGACAGATCAGTAAATCGATTGTCGATAACAGAGGCCAGGTACACAGCCTTCCTGCAAATGCTTTTTCCCTGATCTGTAAGATTCTGGGAGACTGGCACAGGATGTGCAGAGGGCATCTGTGTGAGGGCTAATGGCGTTCAGCGCCATTCACAACTCCTCAGATAATGAAGCAGTGCATTCCCGCATGCAGCAAGACCTGGACGACGTTCAGGCTTGGGCTGATAAGTGGCAGGTAACATTCGCGCCACAGAAGTGCCAGGCAATGACTATCTCCAACAAGCGAGAGTCTAACCACCTCCCCTTGACATTCAATGGCATAACCATCACCGAATCCCCCACCATCAACATCCCGGGGGTCACCATTGACCAGAAACTTAACTGGACCAGCAACATAAATATTGTGGCAACAAGAGCAGGTCAGAGGCTGGGTATTCTGCGGCGAGTGTCTCACCTCCTGACTCCCCAAAGCCTTTCCACCATCTACAAGGCACAAGTCAGGAGTGTGATGGAATACTCTCCACTTGCCTGGATGAGTGCAGCTCCAACAACACTCAAGAAGCTCGACACCATCCAGGACAAAGCAGCCCGCTTGATTGGCACCCCATCCACCACCTTAAACATTCACTCCCTCCACCACCGGCGTACCGTGGCTGCAGTGTGTACCATCTACAAGATGCACTGCAGCAACTCGCCAAGGCTTCGTCGGCAGCACCTCCCAAACCCGTGACCTCTTCCACCTAGAAGGACAAGGGCAGCAGGCGCATGGGAACACCACCACCTCCAAGTTCCCCTCCAAGTCACACACCATCCTGACTTGGAAATATATCACTGATCCTTCATTGTCGCTGGGTCAAAATCCTGGAATTCCCTCCCTAACAGCACTGTGGGAGCACCTTCACCACACGGACTGCAGCGGTTCAAGAAGGCGGCTCACTACCACCTTCTTAAGGACAATTAGGGATGGGCAATAAATGCTGGCCTTGCCAGCGACGCCCACATCCCATGAACAAATAAAAAAATATAAACACCAGGAAGTATCGAAAAGCTCCCTCAATATGGCCGTTTTAGGAAGCGGTCCTCTTTCATCCCTGAAGTCTCAGCCCTGGGTCAGTGGGTATCTCTCTCTCGCCTCCGAGTCAGAAGGTTGTGGGTTCAAGTCCCGCTCCAGAGACTTGAGCACAAAATCTAGGCCGACGCTCCCAGTGCAGTACTGAGGGAGCGCCGCACTGTCGGAGGGGCAGTACTGAGGGAGCACTGCACTGTCAGGGGGGCAGTACTGAGGGAGCGCTGCACTGTCGGAGGGGCAGTACTGAGGGAGCACTGCACTGTCAGGGGGGCAGTACTGAGGGAGCGCCTGCACTGTCAGGGGGGCAGTACTGAGGGAGCGCTGCACTGTCAGGGGGGCAGTACTGAGGAGCGCTGCACTGTCAGGGGGGGGGGGGGGGGGGCCCAGCTACTGAGGGAGCGCTGCACTGTCAGGGGGGCAGTACTGAGGGAGGCGCCGTACTGTCAGAGGGGCAGTACTGAGGGAGTGCTGCACTGTCAGGGGGGCAGTACTGAGGGAGCGCTGCACTGTCAGAGGGGCAGTACTGAGGGAGCGCCGCACTGTCGGAGGGGCAGTACTGAGGGAGCGCTGCACTGTCGGAGGGGCAGTACTGAGGGAGTGCTGCACACTGTTGGAGGGTCAGTACTGAGGGAGCGCCGCACTGTCGGAGGGTCAGTACTGAGGGAGCGCTGCACTGTCGGAGGGGCAGTACTGAGGGAGCACCGCACTGTCAGGGGAGCAGTACTGAGGGAGCGGTGCACTGTCGGAGGGGCAGTACTGAGGGAGCGCTGTACTGTCGGAGGGTCAGTACTGAGGGAGCGCCGCACTGTCGGAGGGTCAGTACTGAGGGAGCGCCGCACTGTCGGAGGGGCAGTACTGAGGGAGCGCCGCACTGTCGGAGGGTCAGTACTGAGGGAGCGCTGCACTGTCGGAGGGGCAGTACTGAGGGAACGCTGCACTGTCGGAGGTGCCGTCTTTTGAATGAGGCGTTAAACCGAGGCCCCGTCTGCTCTCTCAGGTGGACGTAAAAGATCCCATGGCACTATTTCGAAGAAGAGCAGGGGAGTTCTCCCCAGTGTCCTGGCCGAGCCCCACTTTCCAACGGGGTCAGTGGCCAATATCGGGAGCATCGTCCCCCCGACTGTAAGAATGCAGCCAGCCCAGAATTCCATTGTTGATCGGCTGTGGGTGGATCAGTACCTCAGCTAGTCGGGTCAGGGGTCACTGAGGCTCTTCTTCAAGTCTGGGGTCACTCGCTACCACAGGGAGTGGTTGAGGCGAATAGTACAGACGCATTTAAGGGGAAGCTCGATAAACACATGAGGGAGAAAGGAATAGAAGGATATGCTGATAAGGCCTCGAGTAAAGTAGAGTGGGAGGAGGCTTGTGTGGAGCATAAACACCGGCATAGATGATTCCAACGCTCTCCTGGCCGGCCTCCCAGCTTCCACCCTCCAAAACTTGAGCTCATCCAGAACTCTGCTGCCCCGTGTCCTAAATCGCACCAAGTCCCGTTCACCATCACCCCTGTGCTCACTGACCTACATTGGCTCCCGGTCCCGGCAACGTCTCAATTAAAAAATTCTCATCTTTGTTTTCAAATCCCTTCACGGCCTCGCCCCTCCCTATCTCTGTAACCTCCTCCAGCCCCACAACCCTCCTCCAATTCTGGCCTCTTGAGCCTCCCTGATTTTAATCGCTCCACCATTGGCGGCCGTGCCTTCAGCTGCCTGGGCCCGAAGCTCTGGAATTCCCTCCCTAAACCTCTCCGCCTCTCTCTCTCCTCCTTTAAGACGCTTCATAAAACCTACTTTGACCAAGCTCTTGGTCTCCTGTCCCAATATCTCCTTCTGTGGCTCGGTGTCAGTTTTTGTTTGATAATCGCTCCTGTGAAGCACCTTGGGACGTTTTACTACATTAAAGGCGCTGTATAAAGGCAAGTTGTTGTTGGGCTTGTTTCTGTGTTGTAAATTCTAGGTAATTAATATTCCCGAGTTTACACCTCGGGAACAAGACTCTGGGGAAAGATCCCGGATCTGGAGCCTGATGTGTGTGAACAGATGCACCAACTGAAGACAGAGAGAGAGACGCAGGCTTTAAATACACCCTGTTTACTGGGCTGAGTCCTTTCACCAGCCTCCCCTGCAGACTCCAAGCCACTCACTGCTTAACATTTGAAGAAGCTGGCAGCAGATCATCAGATGCTGTGAAGAGCGTGTCCGAGGGGAGCGAGGGGGCGGGTTTGCACAGAGACTTGTGGTGCCTGGGTAGCGGGCCAGCGCTTCATTCTGGGGCGGGTACAGTCAGGATTGATGGAGCGGTCAGGTTTACAGTTCGGCCCTGCCAGCTCCCAATCTCTTTTCTTGTTGCCCTGACACCCCATGCACACCAACTCCCGGCTGCAGGAACGGTGCCTTAAGCCCTCATTTTTCTCAGAATGGTTATAAGTGGCTAAGCAGTGGGCGAGAGCGGGGTTTGACCCCTTAGTCTGTGCTGATCTCAAGCAGGTTTGGCAATTGGGGCACTAGATATCCGCCTTTTGGATGAGATGTTAAACCGAGGCCCCGCCTGCTGTCTCAGGGGGACGTAAAATATCCCATGGCACTATCTCGAAGAAGAGCAGGGGAGTTCTCCCCGGTGTCCTGGGGCCAATAATTATCCCTCAATCAACATCACTAAAAACAGATGATCTGGTCATTAGCACATTGCTGTTTGTGGGAGCTTGCTGTGCGTAAATTGGCTGCTGCGTTTCCTACATTACAACAGTGACTACACTTCAAAAAGTACTTCATTGGCTGTAAAGCGCTTTGGGACGTCCTGAGGTTGTGAAAGGCGCTGTAGAAATGCAAGTCTTTCTTTTTTTCTATAATTGATAGCAGTGTTCCTGGGAAAAAAATCACCAAGGCTTTTTCGGCATCACCTCCCAAACCCGCAACCTCCACCACCTAGAAGGGCAAGGGCATGGAAACATAGAAGATAGGAGCAGGAGTCGGCCATTCGGCCCCTCAAGCCTGCTCCGCCATTTAATGAGATCATGGCTGATCATCCAAATTCAGTACCCTGTCCTTGCCTTTCTCCCCATATCCCTTGATCCCTTTAGCCTTAAGAAATATATCTAACTCCTTCTTGAATATATTTAATGAATTGGCCTCAACTGCCTTCTGTGGTAGAGAATTCCACAGGTTCACCACTCTCTGAGTGAAGAAATTCCTCTTCATCTCAGTCCTAAATGGCTTACCCCTTATCCTTAGACTGTGACCCCTGGTTCTGGACTCCCCCGCCATCGGGAACATCCTTCCTGCATCTAGTCTGTCTAGTCCTGTTAGAATTTTATAAGTTACAATGAGATCACCTCTCATTCTTCTAAACTCTAGCAAATATCAGCCTAATCGACCCAATCTCTCTTCATACGTCATTCCTGCCATCCCAGGTATCAGTCTGGTGAATCTTCGCTGCACTCCCTCTATGGCAAGAACATCCTTCCTCAGATAAGGTTACCAAAACTGCACACAATACTCAAGGTGTGGTCTCACCAAGGCCCTGTACAACTGCAGCAAGACATCCTTGCTCCTGTACTCGAATCCTCTCGCTATGAAGGCCAACATACCATTTGCCTTCTTAACCGCCTGCTGCACCTGCATGCTTACCTTCAGCGACTGGTGCACAAGGACAGCCAGGTCTCGTTGCACTTCCCCTTTTCCCAATCTATTGCCATTCAGATAATAATCTGCCTTCCTGTTTTTGCCACCAAAGTGGATAACCTCGCATTTATCCACATTATACTGCATCTGCCATGCATCTGCCCAATCACCCAACCTGTCCAAATCATACTGGAGTTTCTCTGCATCCTCCTCACAGCACACACGCCCACCCAGCTTTGTGTCATCTGCAAACTTGGAGATATTACATCTAGTTCCCTCGTCTAGATCATTAATATATATTGTGAATAGTTGGGGTCCTAGCACCGATCCGTGCGGTACCCCACTAGTCACTGCCTGCCACTCGGAAAAAGACCCGTTTATTCCAACTCTTTGCTTCCTGTCTGCCAACCAGTTCTCTGTCCAAGTCAGTACCTTACCCCCAATCCCATGTGCTTTAACTTTGTACGCTAATCTCTTATGCGGGACCTTATCGAAAGCCTTCTGAAAGTCCAAATACACCACATCCACTGGTTCTCCCTTATCTATCCTACCAGTTACATCCTCAAAAAATTCCAGTAGATTAGTCAAGCATGATTTAACTTTTGTAAATCCATGTTGACTTTGTCCGATCCTGTCACTGTTTTCCAAGTGCTCTGCTATTACATCTTTTATAATGGACTCTAGCATTTTCCCCACTACCAATGTCAGGCTATAATTCCCCGTTTTCTCTCTACCACCTTTTTTAAATAGTGGGGTTACATTAGCTACCCTCCAATCCATGGGAACTGTTCCAGAGTCTATAGAATTTTGGAAGATGACCAGCAATGCATCTACTATTTCTAGGGCCACTCCCTTAAGTACCCTAGGATGTAGATTATCAGGCCCTGGGGATTTATCGGTCCATCAATTTCCCTAACACCATTTCCCTACAAATACTGTAGGGGAGCAGGCGCATGGGACCACCACCACCTCCAAGTTCCCCTCCAAGTCACACACCATCCTGACTGTGAAGTATATTGCCGTTCTTTCATCGTCGCTGGGTCAAAATCCTGGAACTCCCTCCCTAACAGTACTGTGGGAGCACCTTCACCACACGGACTGCAGCGGTTCAAGAAAGCGGCTCACCACCACCTTCTCGAGGGCAATTAGGGATGGGCAATAAATGCTGGCTTTGCCAGCGACGCCCACGTCTCAGGAATGAATAAAAAAAATTAAGGCTCCTGCTCCTGATCTCTGTCTAGTGCCTCCTGTTGGATAGTGCAGGTGCGTGGAAGTTGGGTGAGGTCCACACAGTCGAATAGCTCCCCGACACTCACTCTCTGTCTCGTGGAACATGAGGGAACAGGCAGCAATGTAGCTAAGTCATTTTGGGATGTGATGGGGGCCAGAGTCTGTCAGTGATGAGGGGATAATGGGATCATGCTGCCTGACCCGGACCCTACCCAATGGCCCAAACACATCTACTCCCATCTATATAGCGCCTTTAACATAGTAAAATGTCCCAAGGTACTTCACAGGAACTCTCTCCCACAAAAGGCTGTGGATTCTGGGGGTCAATTGGAGCTTTCAAGACTGAGATTGATAGATTTTTGTTGGGTAAGAGTACCGCGGGTTACGGAACCAAGGCGGGTAAATGGGGTTGAGGTACAGACCAGCCATCATCTAATTGAATGGCGGATCAGGCTCGAGGGGTTGAATGGCCTCCTCCTGTTCCTATCCCGGATCCGGCTGAAAGCAGGAAAAGTCTCTTCGTAGCAGTTCCAACTCGATGAACAGCTCTGTTTCCTGTGAAGGTGGGAGATTCAGAGCGGAACCCTTATTCCTGAGGGAAGGGGGGGGAATCTGTCCAAACACGGGATTAGCCGTTTGCAGTTGTTAACAGACTCGACTCCGGGGAAAGTCAAGACAGGTCGAATGGTCATTTCAGCCAAGAAGTTAAAAATAGCAAGAGAGAGAGAGAGACAGAGAGAGAGAGAGAGAGAGAGAGAGAGAGACAGAGACAGAGAGAGAGAGACAGAGAGAGAGAGAGACAGAGAGACAGAGAGACAGAGAGACAGAGAGACAGAGAGAGACAGAGAGACAGAGAGACAGAGAGAGAGAGAGACAGAGAGACAGAGAGAGAGAGAGAGAGACAGAGAGAGAGA
>JASTWF010000181.1:277503-399402 GCA_030390025.1 Squalus acanthias | reverse complement strand
CTGACTCTCACTGGGGTACGGGTTCCACAGACACTGACTCTCACTGGGGTACGGGTTCCACAGACACTGACTCTCACTGGGGTACGGGTTCCACAGACACTGACTCTCAGTGGGGTACGGGTTCCACAGACACTGACTCTCACTGGGGTACGGGTTCCACACACACTGACTCTCACTGGGGTACGGGTTCCACAGACACTGACTCTCAGTGGGGTACAGGTTCCACGACACTGACTCTCACTGGGGTACGGGTTCCACACACACTGACTCTCACTGGGGTACGGGTTCCACACACACTGACTCTCACTGGGTACGGGTTCCACAGACACTGACTCTCACTGGGGTACGGGTTCCACAGACACTGACTCTCACTGGGGTACGGGTTCCACAGACACTGACTCTCACTGGGGTACGGGTTCCACAGACACTGACTCTCACTGGGGTACGGGTTCCACAGACACTGACTCTCACTGGGGTACAGGTTCCACAGACACTGACTCTCACTGGGGTACGGGTTCCACAGACACTGACTCTCACTGGGGTACAGGTTCCACAGACACTGACTCTCACTGGGGTACGGGTTCCACAGACACTGACTCTCACTGGGGTACGGTTCCACAGACACTGACTCTCACTGGGGTACGGGTTCCACAGACACTGACTCTCACTGGGGTACGGGTTCCACAGACACTGACTCTCACTGGGGTACGGGTTCCACAGACACTGACTCTCACTGGGGTACGGGTTCCACAGACACTGACTCTCACTGGGGTACGGGTTCCACAGACACTGACTCTCACTGGGGTACGGGTTCCACAGACACTGACTCTCACTGGGGTACGGGTTCCACAGACACTGACTCTCACTGGGGTACGGGTTCCACAGACACTGACTCTCACTGGGGTACGGTTCCACACACACTGACTCTCACTGGGGTACGGTTCCACAGGCACTGACTCTCACTGGGGTACGGTTCCCCAGACACTGACTCTCACTGGGGTACGGGTTCCACACACACTGACTCTCACTGGGGTACGGGTTCCACAGACACTGACTCTCACTGGGGTACGGGTTCCACAACACTTGACTCTCACTGGGGTACGGGTTCCACAGACACTGACTCTCACTGGGGTACGGGTTCCACAGACACTGACTCTCACTGGGGTACGGGTTCCACAGACACTGACTCTCACTGGGGTACGGGTTCCACAGACACTGACTCTCACTGGGGTACGGGTTCCACACACACTGACTCTCACTGGGGTACGGGTTCCACAGACACTGACTCTCACTGGGGTACGGGTTCCACAGACACTGACTCTCACTGGGGTACGGGTTCCACAGACACTGACTCTCACTGGGGTACGGGTTCCACAGACACTGACTCTCACTGGGGTACGGGTTCCACAGACACTGACTCTCACTGGGGTACGGGTTCCACAGACACTGACTCTCACTGGGGTACGGGTTCCACAGACACTGACTCTCACTGGGGTACGGGTTCCACAGACACTGACTCTCACTGGGGTACGGGTTCCACAGACACTGACTCTCACTGGGGTACGGGTTCCACACACACTGACTCTCACTGGGGTACGGGTTCCACAGACACTGACTCTCACTGGGGTACGGGTTCCACAGACACTGACTCTCACTGGGGTACGGGTTCCACAGACACTGACTCTCACTGGGGTACGGTTCCACAGACACTGACTCTCACTGGGGTACGGGTTCCACAGACACTGACTCTCACTGGGGTACGGGTTCCACAGACACTGACTCTCACTGGGGTACGGGTTCCACAGACACTGACTCTCACTGGGTACGGGTTCCACAGCACACTGACTCTCACTGGGGTACGGGTTCCACAGACACTGACTCTCACTGGGGTACGGGTTCCACACACACTGACTCTCACTGGGGTACGGGTTCCACAGACACTGACTCTCACTGGGGTACGGGTTCCACACACACTGACTCTCACTGGGGTACGGTTCCACAGACACTGACTCTCACTGGGGTACGGGTTCCACAGACACTGACTCTCACTGGGGTACGGGTTCCACACACACTGACTCTCACTGGGGTACGGGTTCCACACACACTGACTCTCACTGGGGTACGGGTTCCACACACACTGACTCTCACTGGGGTACGGGTTCCACAGACACTGACTCTCACTGGGGTACGCGTTCCACAGACACTGACTCTCACTGGGGTACGGGTTCCACACACACTGACTCTCACTGGGGTACGGGTCCCACAGACACTGACTCTCACTGGGGTACGGGTTCCACACACATTGACTCTCACTGGGGTACGGGTTACACAGACACTGACTCTCACTGGGTACGGGTTCCACAGACACTGACTCTCACTGGGGTACGGGTTCCACACACACTGACTCTCACTGGGTTACGGGTTCCACAGACACTGACTCTCACTGGGGTACCGGTTCCACAGACACTGACTCTCACTGGGGTACGGGTCCAGCAGACACTGACTCTCACTGGGGTACGAGTTCCACACGCACTGACTCTCACTGGGGTACGGGTTCCTACAGACACTGACTCTCACTGGGGTACGGGTTCCACAGACACTGACTGTCACTGGGGTACGGGTCCTACAGACACTGACTCTCACTGGGGTACGGGTTCCACACACACTGACTCTCACTGGGGTACGGGTTCCACAGACACTGACTCTCACTGGGGTACGGGTTCCACACACACTGACTCTCACTGGGGTACGGGATCCACACACACTGACTCTCACTGGGGTACGGGTTCCACAGACACTGACTTTCACTGGGGTACGGGTTCCACAGACACTGACTCTCACTGGGGTACGGGTTCCACAAACTGACTCTCACTGGGGTACGGGTTCCACAGACACTGACTCTCACTGGGGTACGGGGTCCACACAAACTGACTCTCACTGGGGTACACACTGACTCTCACTGGGGTACGCGTTCCACAGACACTGAGTCTCACTGGGCTACGGGTTCCACACACACTGAGTCTCACTGGGGTACGGGTTCCACACACACTGACTCTCACTGGGGTACGGGTTCCACAGACACTGACTCTCACTGGGTCCGGGTTCCACACACACTGACTCTCACTGGGGTACGGGTTCCACAGACACTGACTCTCACTGGGGTACAGGTTCCACAGACACTGACTCTCACTGGGTACGGGTTCCACAGACACTGACTCTCACTGGGGTACGGGTTCCACACACACTGACTCTCACTGGGGTACGGGTTCCACACACACTGACTCTCACTGGGGTACGGGTTCCACACACACTGACTCTCACTGGGGTACGGGTTCCACAGACACTGACTCTCACTGGGGTACGGGTTCCACACACACTGACTCTCACTGGGGTACGGGTTCCACACACACTGACTCTCACTGGGGTACGGGTTCCACACACACTGACTCTCACTGGGGTACGGGTTCCACACACACTGACTCTCACTGGGGTACGGGTTCCACACACACTGACTCTCACTGGGGTACGGGTTCCACACACACTGACTCTCACTGGGGTACGGGTTCCACACACACTGACTCTCACTGGGGTACGGGTTCCACACACACTGACTCTCACTGGGGTACGGGTTCCACACACACTGACTCTCACTGGGGTACGGGTTCCACAGACACTGACTCTCACTGGGGTACGGGTTCCACAGACACTGACTCTCACTGGGGTACGGGTTCCACAGACACTGACTCTCACTGGGGTACGGGTTCCACAGACACTGATACTCACTGGGGTACGGGTACCACAGACACTGACTCTCACTGGGGTACGGGTTCCACAGACACTGACACTCACTGGGGTACGGGTTCCACAGACACTGACTCTCACTGGGGTACAGTTCCACACACACTGACTCTCACTGGGGTACGGGTTCCACAGACACTGACTCTCACTGGGGTACGGGTTCCACAGACACTGACCCTCACTGGGGTACGGGTTCCACACACACTGACCCTCACTGGGGTACGGGTACCACAGACACTGACTCTCACTGGGGTACAGTTCCACACACACTGACTCTCACTGGGGTACGGGTTCCACAGACACTGACTCTCACTGGGGTACGGGTTCCACAGACACTGACTCTCACTGGGGTACGGGTTCCACAGACACTGACTCTCACTGGGGTACGGGTTCCACAGACACTGACTCTCACTGGGGTACGGGTTCCACAGACACTGACTCTCACTGGGGTACGGGTTCCACAGACACTGACTCTCACTGGGGTACGGGTTCCACAGACACTGACTCACTGGGGTACGGGTTCCACAGACACTGACTCTCACTGGGGTACGGGTTCCACAGACACTGACTCTCAGTGGGGTACAGGTTCCACAGACACTGACTCTCACTGGGGTACGGGTTCCACACACACTGACTCTCACTGGGGTACGGTTCCACACACACTGACTCTCACTGGGGTACGGGTTCCACAGACACTGACTCTCACTGGGGTACGGGTTCCACAGACACTGACTCTCACTGGGGTACGGGTACCACAGACACTGACTCTCACTGGGGTACGGGTTCCACAGACACTGACTCTCACTGGGGTACGGGTTCCACAGACACTGACTCTCACTGGGGTACGGTTCCACACACACTGACTCTCACTGGGGTACGGGTTCCACAGACACTGACTCTCACTGGGGTACGGGTTCCACAGACACTGACTCTCACTGGGGTACGGGTTCCACAGACACTGACTCTCACTGGGGTACGAGTTCCACAGACACTGACTCTCACTGGGGTACGGGTTCCACAGACACTGACTCTCACTGGGGTACGGGTTCCACAGACACTGACTCTCACTGGGGTACGGGTTCCACAGACACTGACTCTCACTGGGGTACGGGTTCCACAGACACTGACTCTCACTGGGGTACGGGTTCCACAGACACTGACTCTCACTGGGGTACGGGTTCCACAGACACTGACTCTCACTGGGGTACGGGTTCCACAGACACTGACTCTCACTGGGGTACAGGTTCCACAGACACTGACTCTCACTGTGGTACAGGTTCCACACACACTGACTCTCACTGGGGTACGGGTTCCACAGGCACTGACTCTCACTCGGGTACGGGTTCCACAGACACTGACTCTCACTGGGGTACGGGTTCCACACACACTGACTCTCACTGGGGTACGGGTTCCACAGACACTGACTCTCACTGGGGTACGGGTTCCACAACACTTGACTCTCACTGGGGTACGGGTTCCACAGACACTGACTCTCACTGGGGTACGGGTTCCACACACACTGACTCTCACTGGGGTACGGGTTCCACAGACACTGACTCTCACTGGGGTACGGGTTCCACAGACACTGACTCTCACTGGGTACGGGTTCCACACACACTGACTCTCACTGGGGTACGGGTTCCACAGACACTGACTCTCACTGGGGTACAGTTCCACACACACTGACTCTCACTGGGGTACGGGTTCCACAGACACAGACTCTCACTGGGGTACGGGTTCCACAGACACTGACTCTCACTGGGGTACGGGTTCCACAGACACTGACTCTCACTGGGTTACGGGTTCCACAGACACCGACTCTCACTGGGGTACGGGTTCCACAGACACCTGACTCTCACTGGGGTACGGGTTCCACAGACACTGACTCTCACTGGGGTACGGGTTCCACAAACACTGACTCTCACTGGGGTACGGGTACCACAGACACTGACTCTCACTGGGGTACGGGTTCCACACACACTGACTCTCACTGGGGTACGGGTACCACAGACACTGGCTCTCACTGGGGTACGGGTTCCACAGACACTGACTCTCACTGGGGTACGGGTACCACAGACACGGACTCTCACTGGGGTACGGGTTCCACAGACACTGACTCCCACTGTGGTACGGGTTCCACAGACACTGACTCTCAGTGGGGTACGGGTTCCACAGACACTGACTCTCACTGGGGTACGGGTTCCACACACACTGACTCTCACTGGGGTACGGGTTCCACAGACACTGACTCTCACTGTGGTACGGGTTCCACACACACTGACTCTCACTGGGGTACGGGTTCCCCAGACACTGACTCTCACTGGGGTACGGGGTCCACACAAACTGACTCTCACTGGGGTACACACTGACTCTCACTGGGGTACGCGTTCCACAGACACTGAGTCTCACTGGGCTACGGGTTCCACACACACTGAGTCTCACTGGGGTACGGGTTCCACACACACTGACTCTCACTGGGGTACGGGTTCCACACACACTGACTCTCACTGGGGTATGGGTTCCACAGACACTGACTCTCACTGGGGTACGCGTTCCACAGACACTGATTCTCACTGGGGTACGGGTTCCACACACACTGACTCTCACTGGGGTATGGGTCCCACAGACACTGACTCCCACTGGGGTACGGGTTCCACAGACACTGACTCTCAGTGGGGTACGGGTTCCACAGACACTGACTCACTGGGGTACGGGTTCCACACACACTGACTCTCACTGGGGTACGGGTTCCACAGACACTGACTCTCAGTGGGGTACAGTTCCACGGACACTGACTCTCACTGGGGTACGGGTTCCACACACACTGACTCTCACTGGGGTACGGGTTCCACACACACTGACTCTCACTGGGGTACGGGTTCCACAGACACTGACTCTCACTGGGGTACGGGTTCCACAGACACTGATACTCACTGGGGTACGGGTACCACAGACACTGACTCTCACTGGGGTACGGGTTCCACAGACACTGACACTCACTGGGGTACGGGTACCACAGACACTGACTCTCACTGGGGTACAGTTCCACACACACTGACTCTCACTGGGGTACGGGTTCCACAGACACTGACTCTCACTGGGGTACAGGTTCCACAGACACTGACCCTCACTGGGGTACGGGTTCCACAGACACTGACTCTCACTGGGGTACGAGTTCCACAGACACTGACTCTCACTGGGGTACGGGTTCCACAGACACTGACTCTCACTGGGGTACGGGTTCCACAGACACTGACTCTCAGTGGGGTACGGGTTCCACAGACACTGACTCTCACTGGGGTACGGGTTCCACAGACACTGACTCTCACTGGGGTACGGGTTCCACAGACACTGACTCTCACTGGGGTACGGGTTCCACAGACACTGACTCTCACTGGGGTACGGGTTCCACAGACACTGACTCTCACTGGGGTACAGGTTCCACAGACACTGCCTCTCACTGGGGTACAGTTCCACACACACTGACTCTCACTGGGGTACGGGTTCCACAGGCACTGACTCTCACTCGGGTACGGGTTCCCCAGACACTGACTCTCACTGGGGTACGGGTTCCACACACACTGACTCTCACTGGGGTACGGGTTCCACAGACACTGACTCTCACTGGGGTACGGGTTCCACACACATTGACTCTCACTGGGGTACGGGTTCCACAGACACTGACTCTCACTGGGGTACGGGTTCCACACACACTGACTCTCACTGGGGTACGGGTTCCACAGACACTGACTCTCACTGGGGTACGGGTTCCACAGACACTGACTCTCACTGGGGTACGGGTTCCACACACACTGACTCTCACTGGGGTACGGGTTCCACAGACACTGACTCTCACTGGGGTACAGGTTCCACACACACTGACTCTCACTGGGGTACGGGTTCCACAGACACAGACTCTCACTGGGGTACGGGTTCCACAGACACTGACTCTCACTGGGGTACGGGTTCCACAGACACTGACTCTCACTGGGTTACGGGTTCCACAGACACCGACTCTCACTGGGGTACGGGTTCCACAGACACCGACTCTCACTGGGGTACGGGTTCCACAGACACTGACTCTCACTGGGGTACGGGTTCCACAAACACTGACTCTCACTGGGGTACGGGTACCACAGACACTGACTCTCACTGGGGTACGGGTTCCACACACACTGACTCTCACTGGGGTACGGGTACCACAGACACTGGCTCTCACTGGGGTACGGGTTCCACAGACACTGACTCTCACTGGGGTACGGGTACCACAGACACTGACTCTCACTGGGGTACGGGTTCCACAGACACTGACTCCCACTGTGGTACGGGTTCCACAGACACTGACTCTCAGTGGGGTACGGGTTCCACAGACACTGACTCTCACTGGGGTACGGGTTCCACAGACACTGACTCTCACTGGGGTACAGGTTCCACAGACACTGCCTCTCACTGGGGTACAGTTCCACACACACTGACTCTCACTGGGGTACGGGTTCCACAGGCACTGACTCTCACTCGGGTACGGGTTCCCCAGACACTGACTCTCACTGGGGTACGGGTTCCACACACACTGACTCTCACTGGGGTACGGGTTCCACAGACACTGACTCTCACTGGGGTACGGGTTCCACACACATTGACTCTCACTGGGGTACGGGTTCCACAGACACTGACTCTCACTGGGGTACGGGTTCCACACACACTGACTCTCACTGGGGTACGGGTTCCACAGACACTGACTCTCACTGGGGTACGGGTTCCACAGACACTGACTCTCACTGGGGTACGGGTTCCACACACACTGACTCTCACTGGGGTACGGGTTCCACAGACACTGACTCTCACTGGGGTACAGTTCCACACACACTGACTCTCACTGGGGTACGGGTTCCACAGACACAGACTCTCACTGGGGTACGGGTTCCACAGACACTGACTCTCACTGGGGTACGGGTTCCACAGACACTGACTCTCACTGGGTTACGGGTTCCACAGACACCGACTCTCACTGGGGTACGGGTTCCACAGACACCGACTCTCACTGGGGTACGGGTTCCACAGACACTGACTCTCACTGGGGTACGGGTTCCACAAACACTGACTCTCACTGGGGTACGGGTACCACAGACACTGACTCTCACTGGGGTACGGGTTCCACACACACTGACTCTCACTGGGGTACGGGTACCACAGACACTGGCTCTCACTGGGGTACGGGTTCCACAGACACTGACTCTCACTGGGGTACGGGTACCACAGACACGGACTCTCACTGGGGTACGGGTTCCACAGACACTGACTCCCACTGTGGTACGGGTTCCACAGACACTGACTCTCAGTGGGGTACGGGTTCCACAGACACTGACTCTCACTGGGGTACGGGTTCCACACACACTGACTCTCACTGGGGTACGGGTTCCACAGACACTGACTCTCACTGTGGTACGGGTTCCACACACACTGACTCTCACTGGGGTACGGGTTCCCCAGACACTGACTCTCACTGGGGTACGGGGTCCACACAAACTGACTCTCACTGGGGTACACACTGACTCTCACTGGGGTACGCGTTCCACAGACACTGAGTCTCACTGGGCTACGGGTTCCACACACACTGAGTCTCACTGGGGTACGGGTTCCACACACACTGACTCTCACTGGGGTACGGGTTCCACACACACTGACTCTCACTGGGGTATGGGTTCCACAGACACTGACTCTCACTGGGGTACGCGTTCCACAGACACTGATTCTCACTGGGGTACGGGTTCCACACACACTGACTCTCACTGGGGTATGGGTCCCACAGACACTGACTCTCACTGGGGTACGGGTTCCACACACATTGACTCTCACTGGGGTACGGGTTACACAGACACTGACTCTCACTGGAGTACGGGTTCCACAGACACTGACTCTCACTGGGGTACGGGTTCCACACACACTGACTCTCACTGGGTTACGGGTTCCACAGACACTGACTCTCACTGGGGTACCGGTTCTACACACACTGACTCTCACTGGGGTACGGGTCCTGCAGACACTGACTCTCACTGGGGTACGAGTTCCACACGCACTGACTCTCACTGGGGTACGGGTCCTACAGACACTGACTCTCACTGGGGTACGGGTTCCACAGACACTGACTGTCACTGGGGTACGGGTCCTACAGACACTGATTCTCACTGGGGTACGGGTTCCACACACACTGACTCTCACTGGGGTACGGGTTCCACAGACACTGACTCTCACTGGGGTACGGGTTCCACACACACTGACTCTCACTGGGGTACGGGATCCACACACACTGACTCTCACTGGGGTACGGGTTCCACAGACACTGACTTTCACTGGGGTACGGGTTCCACAGACACTGACTCTCACTGGGGTACGGGTTCCATAGACACTGACTCTCACTGGGGTACGGGTTCCACACACACTGACTCTCACTGGGGTACGGGTTCCACAAACTGACTCTCACTGGGGTACGGGTTCCACAGACACTGACTCTCACTGGGGTACGGGGTCCACACAAACTGACTCTCACTGGGGTACACACTGACTCTCACTGGGGTACGCGTTCCACAGACACTGAGTCTCACTGGGCTACGGGTTCCACACACACTGAGTCTCACTGGGGTACGGGTTCCACACACACTGACTCTCACTGGGGTACGGGTTCCACAGACACTGACTCTCACTGGGTCCGGGTTCCACACACACTGACTCTCACTGGGGTACGGGTTCCACAGACACTGACTCTCACTGGGGTACAGGTTCCACAGACACTGACTCTCACTGAGGTACGGGTTCCACAGACACTGACTCTCACTGGGGTACGGGTTCCACACACACTGACTCTCACTGGGGTACGGGTTCCACACACACTGACTCTCACTGGGGTACGGGTTCCACACACACTGACTCTCACTGGGGTACGGGTTCCACAGACACTGACTCTCACTGGGGTACGGGTTCCACACACACTGACTCTCACTGGGGTACGGGTTCCACACACACTGACTCTCACTGGGGTACGGGTTCCACACACACTGACTCTCACTGGGGTACGGGTTCCACACACACTGACTCTCACTGGGGTACGGGTTCCACACACACTGACTCTCACTGGGGTACGGGTTCCACACACACTGACTCTCAGTGGGGTACGGGTTCCACACAAACTGACTCTCACTGGGGTACGGGTTCCACACACACTGACTCTCAGTGGGGTACGGGTTCCACACACACTGACTCTCACTGGGGTACGGGTTCCACAGACACTGACTCTCACTGGGGTACGGGTTCCACAGACACTGACTCTCACTGGGGTACGGGTTCCACAGACACTGACTCTCACTGGGGTACGGGTTCCACAGACACTGATACTCACTGGGGTACGGGTACCACAGACACTGACTCTCACTGGGGTACGGGTTCCACAGACACTGACACTCACTGGGGTACGGGTACCACAGACACTGACTCTCACTGGGGTACAGTTCCACACACACTGACTCTCACTGGGGTACGGGTTCCACAGACACTGACTCTCACTGGGGTACGGGTTCCACAGACACTGACCCTCACTGGGGTACGGGTTCCACACACACTGACCCTCACTGGGGTACGGGTACCACAGACACTGACTCTCACTGGGGTACAGGTTCCACACACACTGACTCTCACTGGGGTACGGGTTCCACAGACACTGACTCTCACTGGGGTACGGGTTCCACAGACACTGACTCTCACTGGGGTACGGGTTCCACAGACACTGACTCTCACTGGGGTACGGGTTCCACAGACACTGACTCTCACTGGGGTACGGGTTCCACAGACACTGACTCCCACTGGGGTACGGGTTCCACAGACACTGACTCTCAGTGGGGTACGGGTTCCACAGACACTGACTCACTGGGGTACGGGTTCCACACACACTGACTCTCACTGGGGTACGGGTTCCACAGACACTGACTCTCAGTGGGGTACAGTTCCACGGACACTGACTCTCACTGGGGTACGGGTTCCACACACACTGACTCTCACTGGGGTACGGGTTCCACACACACTGACTCTCACTGGGGTACGGGTTCCACAGACACTGACTCTCACTGGGGTACGGGTTCCACAGACACTGATACTCACTGGGGTACGGGTACCACAGACACTGACTCTCACTGGGGTACGGGTTCCACAGACACTGACACTCACTGGGGTACGGGTACCACAGACACTGACTCTCACTGGGGTACAGGTTCCACACACACTGACTCTCACTGGGGTACGGGTTCCACAGACACTGACTCTCACTGGGGTACAGGTTCCACAGACACTGACCCTCACTGGGGTACGGGTTCCACAGACACTGACTCTCACTGGGGTACGAGTTCCACAGACACTGACTCTCACTGGGGTACGGGTTCCACAGACACTGACTCTCACTGGGGTACGGGTTCCACAGACACTGACTCTCAGTGGGGTACGGGTTCCACAGACACTGACTCTCACTGGGGTACGGGTTCCACAGACACTGACTCTCACTGGGGTACGGGTTCCACAGACACTGACTCTCACTGGGGTACGGGTTCCACAGACACTGACTCTCACTGGGGTACGGGTTCCACAGACACTGACTCTCACTGGGGTACAGGTTCCACAGACACTGACTCTCACTGGGGTACGGGTTCCACACACATTGACTCTCACTGGGGTACGGGTTCCACAGACACTGACTCTCACTGGGGTACGGGTTCCACACACACTGACTCTCACTGGGGTACGGGTTCCACAGACACTGACTCTCACTGGGGTACGGGTTCCACAGACACTGACTCTCACTGGGGTACGGGTTCCACACACACTGACTCTCACTGGGGTACGGGTTCCACAGACACTGACTCTCACTGGGGTACAGTTCCACACACACTGACTCTCACTGGGGTACGGGTTCCACAGACACAGACTCTCACTGGGGTACGGGTTCCACAGACACTGACTCTCACTGGGGTACGGGTTCCACAGACACTGACTCTCACTGGGTTACGGGTTCCACAGACACCGACTCTCACTGGGGTACGGGTTCCACAGACACCGACTCTCACTGGGGTACGGGTTCCACAGACACTGACTCTCACTGGGGTACGGGTTCCACAAACACTGACTCTCACTGGGGTACGGGTACCACAGACACTGACTCTCACTGGGGTACGGGTTCCACACACACTGACTCTCACTGGGGTACGGGTACCACAGACACTGGCTCTCACTGGGGTACGGGTTCCACAGACACTGACTCTCACTGGGGTACGGGTACCACAGACACGGACTCTCACTGGGGTACGGGTTCCACAGACACTGACTCCCACTGTGGTACGGGTTCCACAGACACTGACTCTCAGTGGGGTACGGGTTCCACAGACACTGACTCTCACTGGGGTACGGGTTCCACACACACTGACTCTCACTGGGGTACGGGTTCCACAGACACTGACTCTCACTGTGGTACGGGTTCCACACACACTGACTCTCACTGGGGTACGGGTTCCCCAGACACTGACTCTCACTGGGGTACGGGGTCCACACAAACTGACTCTCACTGGGGTACACACTGACTCTCACTGGGGTACGCGTTCCACAGACACTGAGTCTCACTGGGCTACGGGTTCCACACACACTGAGTCTCACTGGGGTACGGGTTCCACACACACTGACTCTCACTGGGGTACGGGTTCCACACACACTGACTCTCACTGGGGTATGGGTTCCACAGACACTGACTCTCACTGGGGTACGCGTTCCACAGACACTGATTCTCACTGGGGTACGGGTTCCACACACACTGACTCTCACTGGGGTATGGGTCCCACAGACACTGACTCCCACTGGGGTACGGGTTCCACAGACACTGACTCTCAGTGGGGTACGGGTTCCACAGACACTGACTCACTGGGGTACGGGTTCCACACACACTGACTCTCACTGGGGTACGGGTTCCACAGACACTGACTCTCAGTGGGGTACAGTTCCACGGACACTGACTCTCACTGGGGTACGGGTTCCACACACACTGACTCTCACTGGGGTACGGGTTCCACACACACTGACTCTCACTGGGGTACGGGTTCCACAGACACTGACTCTCACTGGGGTACGGGTTCCACAGACACTGATACTCACTGGGGTACGGGTACCACAGACACTGACTCTCACTGGGGTACGGGTTCCACAGACACTGACACTCACTGGGGTACGGGTACCACAGACACTGACTCTCACTGGGGTACAGTTCCACACACACTGACTCTCACTGGGGTACGGGTTCCACAGACACTGACTCTCACTGGGGTACAGGTTCCACAGACACTGACCCTCACTGGGGTACGGGTTCCACAGACACTGACTCTCACTGGGGTACGAGTTCCACAGACACTGACTTTCACTGGGGTACGGGTTCCACAGACACTGACTCTCACTGGGGTACGGGTTCCACAGACACTGACTCTCAGTGGGGTACGGGTTCCACAGACACTGACTCTCACTGGGGTACGGGTTCCACAGACACTGACTCTCACTGGGGTACGGGTTCCACAGACACTGACTCTCACTGGGGTACGGGTTCCACAGACACTGACTCTCACTGGGGTACGGGTTCCACAGACACTGACTCTCACTGGGGTACAGGTTCCACAGACACTGCCTCTCACTGGGGTACAGTTCCACACACACTGACTCTCACTGGGGTACGGGTTCCACAGGCACTGACTCTCACTCGGGTACGGGTTCCCCAGACACTGACTCTCACTGGGGTACGGGTTCCACACACACTGACTCTCACTGGGGTACGGGTTCCACAGACACTGACTCTCACTGGGGTACGGGTTCCACACACATTGACTCTCACTGGGGTACGGGTTCCAACATGACTCATGGGGTACGGGTTCCACAGACACTGACTCTCACTGGGGTACGGGTTCCACACACACTGACTCTCACTGGGGTACGGGTTCCACAGACACTGACTCTCACTGGGGTACGGGTTCCACAGACACTGACTCTCACTGGGGTACGGGTTCCACACACACTGACTCTCACTGGGGTACGGGTTCCACAGACACTGACTCTCACTGGGGTACAGTTCCACACACACTGACTCTCACTGGGGTACGGGTTCCACAGACACAGACTCTCACTGGGGTACGGGTTCCACAGACACTGACTCTCACTGGGGTACGGGTTCCACAGACACTGACTCTCACTGGGTTACGGGTTCCACAGACACCGACTCTCACTGGGGTACGGGTTCCACAGACACCGACTCTCACTGGGGTACGGGTTCCACAGACACTGACTCTCACTGGGGTACGGGTTCCACAAACACTGACTCTCACTGGGGTACGGGTACCACAGACACTGACTCTCACTGGGGTACGGGTTCCACACACACTGACTCTCACTGGGGTACGGGTACCACAGACACTGGCTCTCACTGGGGTACGGGTTCCACAGACACTGACTCTCACTGGGGTACGGGTACCACAGACACGGACTCTCACTGGGGTACGGGTTCCACAGACACTGACTCCCACTGTGGTACGGGTTCCACAGACACTGACTCTCAGTGGGGTACGGGTTCCACAGACACTGACTCTCACTGGGGTACGGGTTCCACACACACTGACTCTCACTGGGGTACGGGTTCCACAGACACTGACTCTCACTGTGGTACGGGTTCCACACACACTGACTCTCACTGGGGTACGGGTTCCCCAGACACTGACTCTCACTGGGGTACGGGGTCCACACAAACTGACTCTCACTGGGGTACACACTGACTCTCACTGGGGTACGCGTTCCACAGACACTGAGTCTCACTGGGCTACGGGTTCCACACACACTGAGTCTCACTGGGGTACGGGTTCCACACACACTGACTCTCACTGGGGTACGGGTTCCACACACACTGACTCTCACTGGGGTATGGGTTCCACAGACACTGACTCTCACTGGGGTACGCGTTCCACAGACACTGATTCTCACTGGGGTACGGGTTCCACACACACTGACTCTCACTGGGGTATGGGTCCCACAGACACTGACTCTCACTGGGGTACGGGTTCCACACACACTGACTCTCACTGGGTTACGGGTTCCACAGACACTGACTCTCACTGGGGTACCGGTTCTACACACACTGACTCTCACTGGGGTACGGGTCCTGCAGACACTGACTCTCACTGGGGTACGAGTTCCACACGCACTGACTCTCACTGGGGTACGGGTCCTACAGACACTGACTCTCACTGGGGTACGGGTTCCACAGACACTGACTGTCACTGGGGTACGGGTCCTACAGACACTGATTCTCACTGGGGTACGGGTTCCACACACACTGACTCTCACTGGGGTACGGGTTCCACAGACACTGACTCTCACTGGGGTACGGGTTCCACACACACTGACTCTCACTGGGGTACGGGATCCACACACACTGACTCTCACTGGGGTACGGGTTCCACAGACACTGACTTTCACTGGGGTACGGGTTCCACAGACACTGACTCTCACTGGGGTACGGGTTCCATAGACACTGACTCTCACTGGGGTACGGGTTCCACACACACTGACTCTCACTGGGGTACGGGTTCCACACACACTGACTCTCACTGGGGTACGGGTTCCACAAACTGACTCTCACTGGGGTACGGGTTCCACAGACACTGACTCTCACTGGGGTACAGGTTCCACAGACACTGAGTCTCACTGGGGTGCAGGTTCCACAGACACTGCCTCTCACTGGGGTACGGGTTCCATAGACACTGACTCTCACTGGGGTACGGGTTCCACACACACTGAGTCTCACTGGGGTACGGGTTCCACACACACTGACTCTCACTGGGGTACGGGTTCCACACACACTGACTCTCACTGGGGTACGGGTTCCACACACACTGACTCTCACTGGGGTACGGGTTCCACACACACTGACTCTCACTGGGGTACAGTTCCGCAGACACTGACTCTCACTGGGGTACGGGTCCCACACACACTGACTCTCACTGGGGTACTGGTTCCACACACACACTGAGTCTCACTGGGGTACGGGTTCCACACAAACTGACTCTCACTGGGGTACGGGTTCCACAGACACTGACTCTCACTGGGGTACGGGTTCCACACACACTGACTCTCACTGGGGTACGGGTTCCACACGCACTGACTCTTACTGGGGTGCGGGTTCCACAGACACTGACTCTCACTGGGGTACGGGTTCCACACACACTGACTCTCACTGGGGTACGGGTTCCACAGACGCTGACTCTCAGTGGAGTACGGGTTCCACAGACATTGACTCTCACTGGGGTACGGGTTCCACACACACTGACTCTCACTGGGGTACGGGTTCCACAGACACTGACTCTCACTGGGGTACGGGTTCCACAGACACTGACTCTCACTGGGGTACCTGTTCTACACAAACTGACTCTCACTGGGGCACGGGTTCCACAGACACTGACTCTCACTGGGGTACAGGTTCCACACACACTGACTCTCACTGGGGTACGGGTTCTACACAAACTGACTCTCACTGGGGTACGGGTTCCACAGACACTGACTCTCACTGGGGTACAGGTTCCACACACACTGACTCTCACTGGGGTACGGGTTCAACAGGCACTGACTCTCACTGGGGTACGGGTTCCACAGACACGGTATGGCATTGCTGTTTGTGGGATCTTGCTGTGCGCAATCAGGCTGCTGCGTTTTCTACATTACAAGAGTGACGACGCCTCAAAATAATGAATTAGCAGTGAAGCAGGTTGGGACGTCCTGAGGACGGGAATGGCTCTGATTGAATGCAGAGTTCCTTCTTTCTGGGCTGTGACTCAGTATCACAGTGAGCAATGCAATTCCATCAAGGCCACGTGTTATTCTGTTCTACTGTTGCCCAGTCTCTGGCCTGATGGGTTTATTCGAAGCAGATCAGGGCCTTGAATCCTAACAGTCCCTAAGTGATTTCACTGTCAGGATTCAGAGAGACATATCCGTCAGCCCTCTGTGGATGGGGCCGCACTGCAGTCCTGTGTCACCATCTGCTGGTCCAAACACGGAACACCCAGCCTCAGCCATATTTCTCGGGGATGCTCGACGGAGTTTGCACAGGCTGCACAGTCTTTTCATAAATGCTCATTTAGCCATTTTCCTGGCCGTTATCTCACCGTTTCCTACATTACAAGTGACTGCAGCTCAAAATAATTTAAGGGGAAGCTGGATAAACACATGAGGGAGAAAGGAATAGAAGGCTGTGCTGATAGGGTGAGATGAAGAGGGGTGGGAGGAGGCTCGACTGGAGCATAAACACCGGCACGGACCAGTTGGGCCGAATGGCCTGATTCTGTGCTGTAAATTCTGTAATTGGCTGTTGAGCACTTTGGGGCATCCTGAGGTCGCTATATAAATGCAACTTCTTTGTTTAAAACTAATACGGACAAACATTTCAGTAATACCCCTACACCAGTACGCACTGAGGAAGGGGCAGTACTGAGGGAGCGCTGCACTGTCCAAGGGGCAGTACTGAGGGAGCACCGCACTGTCGGAGGGGCAGTACTGAGGGAGCGCCGCACTGTCGGAGGGGCAGTATTGAGGGAGCGCCGCACTGTCGGAGGGGCAGTACTGAGGGAGCGCCGCACTGTCGAAGGGGCAGTACTGAGGGAGCACCGCACTGTCGGAGGGGCAGTACTGAGGGAGCGCCGCACTGTCGGAGGGGCAGTATTGAGGGAGCGCCGCACTGTCGGAGGGGCAGTACTGAGGGAGCGCCGCACTGTCGGAGGGGCAGTACTGAGGGAGCGCCGCACTGTCGGAGGGGCAGTACTGAGGGAGCGCTGCACTGTCTGAGGGAGCGCCGCACTGTCGGAGGTGCCGTCTTTCGGATGAGACGTTAAACCGAGGCCCAGTCTGCGCTCTCAGGTGGACGTAAAAGATACCATGGCACTATTTCGAAGAAGAGCAGGGGAGTTCTCCCCGGTGTCTTGGCCAATATTTATCCCTCATTCAACATAACAAAAACAGATGATCTGGTCATTATCACATTGCTGTTTGTGGGATCTTTCTGTGTGCAAATTGGCTGCCGTGTTTCCTACATTACAACAGTGACTACACTTCAAAAAGTATTTCAGTGGCTGTAAAGTGCTTCGGGACGTCCTGTGGTTGTGAAAGGTGCTGTAGAAATGCAAGTAGAAAGGTGCTATATAAATATAAATATAAATATAATCTTTATTATCTGCCTGTGTTGGAGTTTTGCTGTCTAAACATCCTTGGATTTTGGTTGCAACTTTCAACTTGGTCAGAGACTGGGAGCCGCTTAGCCTCCGGTCGCTGGGGGGCGCTGCAGGCGGGCAGCACGAAGTCGCCTCTTGGCGTCCTTGCACCCTCCTCGCCAACAGCCGGCGGTTATTCGCGTTGTCATTGGCAACCGGCCCGGACCAATCGGCAGGGCCGTGGCGTGGTGACGTCAGGACGGAGCGACGCCAGGAGAGCCAATGAAGGGCGGAGCGGGAAATTCAAACCCGGGGGAAGAAGCGGCGGGAGAGAGAAAGCAAAACAGAGTCCGCGGAGAGAGAGAGAGGTGGGGCACGGGCCGAAGGTCGAGGGGTCTAGGCCTGTGGCGGCTCCGGGCCCGGTTGCCCTGGTGATCAGTTCCCGGCCCCCCGCACAGGCCGCTCGTCCCATCTCCGGTTAATCCTGAGGCCGAGGCCTCTCCCCCCTCCGCTGCTCGCATTCTGGCCTAATCTGACTCTCGTCCCCTGACCCCGCGCGCCCCCTGACCTGGCCTGACCCCGCGCGCCCCCTGACAGCCTGGCCTGACCCCGCGCGCCCCCTGACCGCCTGGCCTGACCCCGCGCGCCCCCTGACCGCCTGGCCTGACCCCGCGCGCCCCCTGACCGCCTGGCCTGACCCCGCGCGCCCCCTGACCGCCTGGCCTGACCCCGCGCGCCCCCTGACCGCCTGGCCTGACCCCGCGCGCCCCCTGACCGCCTGGCCTGACCCCGCGCGCCCCCTGACCGCCTGGCCTGACCCCGCGCGCCCCCTGACCGCCTGGCCTGACCCCGCGCGCCCCCTGACCGCCTGGCCTGACCCCGCGCGCCCCCTGACCGCCTGGCCTGACCCCGCGCGCCCCCTGACCGCCTGGCCTGACCCCGCGCGCCCCCTGACCGCCTGGCCTGACCCCGCGCGCCCCCTGACCGCCTGGCCTGACCCCCGCGCGCCCCCTGACCGCCTGGCCTGACCCCGCGCGCCCCCTGACCGCCTGGCCTGACCCCGCGCGCCCCCCTGACCGCCTGGCCTGACCCCGCGCGCCCCCTGACCGCCTGGCCTGACCCCGCGCGCCCCCTGACCGCCTGGCCTGACCCCGCGCGCCCCCTGACAGTCTGGCCTGACCCCGCGCGCCCCCTGACAGTCTGGCCTGACCTGACCCCGCGCGCCCCCTGACCGCCTGGCCTGACCCCACGCGCCACCTGACCGCCTGGCCTGACCCCGTGCGCCCCCTGACCGCCTGGCCTGACCCCGCGCGCCGCCTGGCCTGACCCCGCGCACCCCCTGACCTGGCCTGACCCCGCGCGCCCCATATCTCCTGGCCTGACCCCGCGCGCCCCCTGCCTCCTGGCCTGACCCCACGCGCCCCCTGCCTCCTGGCCTGACCCCACGCGCCCCCCTGCCCTCCTGGCCTGATCCCACGCGCCATTGTATCTCACCCACACTCACGGCTGTGACTCGGGCTGCTGCCCATTTCCTGACGGTGTTTTTCTCTGTTTTGCTTCCCAGGTGGAGGGGAAATGTTCCGCGCCAGGAGTTCCATCAAGTCGTCGTCCTCGGAGAATGAGGGCGAGGAGTTCCATACTGTACGTGTGGTCAGAGGGCACCTCAGAGCAGCTAGGCGGGGAGGGCGAGGCTGTGGCGTTCACAGTCCGGTGTCGGTCATTTCTTCATCGTTAGCAATAAATGTCGGCGTTGCCAGCGATGCTCACATCCTGAGAATGAATTTTTTTAATTACACATAATCTGTATAAATGTTCACTCAAAAAACCCCAATCGAGCGCAGTGAAGGGGCCACTGGCTGTGCCATGGCTTGCTTCGATACCGAGCTGTGTCGAGCAGAAGGCCCTGGCTTGCACCCCTGGTATCGGCTCCAGTTAGATCATCTCTGCCGCCCACAGGATCGCGAACTGTCCTCCGTGTCCTGGGTGAGGGAGCCGCTCTTGATCATTGATCCGTCTACAGCTGCAAAGGCGTGCATGCTGCCGACACCGGGTGAGGACGGGATCAACAGCAACAACATGTATTTATATAACACCATTAATGTGGTAAAACGTCCCAAAGCGTTTCACAGGAGCATAAATCAGACAAAAACTGACACCGAGCCACATGAGATATTAGGGCAGGTTACCAAAAGCTTGGTCAAAGAGGATGGTTTTAAGGAGGAGAGAGAGGCGGAGAGGTTTAGGGAGGGAATTCCAGTGCTTTTAGGGCTCGGTTGTGATGCCCCCTTGCAGTGGAATATCCTTCGGACGCTGACTGGACTTACGGCTGAAGAATGGCCACTTGCACACAGTACTAGAGGGCACCCGGCAGCTTTTGGATCCTAAATCCAGCACCATTGGGAAGGGTTGGTGGGACGGGGGCTGAAATCTGTCCTGATTTATGTTCATTGCTGTTCCAGCGTGGCCTGAATTTTAATGTTTGTCTTCCCCAATCCGTGCAGCCGACCAGGAAGTGCGTGCGCGTCCCGTTGCAGGAGGTGTTGCCCCAATGCAGCGCTCAGAGGGACCTGAAGAACTCCATCGGCAAGAGGCTCTCAGCTGCTGTGCCAGTGACGAACCTGACGCCACTGATCCACAGGCTGCACCTTCAGGTGAGTGAGGGCGACCCGGCAGTGAGACTGGAGCCGTTGTGCACTGGAGAACTGTCCATATCGCTCGGGTGCAATTGGGCTGGGCGACACCTTTAAACATAGGAACAGGAGGTCGGCCCCTCGAGCCTGTTCTGCCACTCAGTCAGATCATGGCTGATCTGTATCTTGACTAGCGCCTCGGTTAGAATACTAGCCTGGAATACCAGGTAAATCCAGTGACTCTGCCATTTAGAACTGAGATGAGGAGAAATGTCTTCACTCGGAGGGTGGTGAACCTGTGGAATTCTCTACCACAGAAGGCTGTGGAGGCCAAGTCACTGAATATATTTAAGAAGGAGATCGATAGATTTCTAGACACAAAAGGCATCAAGGGGTATGGGGAGAGAGCGGGAATATGGTATTGAGATAGAGGATCAGCCATGATCATATTGAATGGCGGAGCAGGCTCGAAGGGTCGAATGGCCGAATCCTGCTCCTATTTTTCTATGTTTCATTGCAGAGGGCGAATTCATAACGAGCGTCTCACCGAGGCAATGGTTCGAGTCCTCGTCTCGTGGTTAGATCGAGAAACTGGCGCTCCCCTCTCCCCTCCCCCTCCAACAGGAGTGTGCTGCGGAACCGACGGTATACCTTGGGTATACTGGTCCCAGGGTGCTTTAAGCTGGTACGAGACTGGTACCTGTTTGTGGGACCTGAACACCCAAGCTATACTGTCGGTTCCGCTCCACCTTCCTGTCGGCGGAAGCAGAGTTCTGTGCACGAGTTCAAAGTGCAGGTTAAATATTTCACGCTAAAGGACCCTGGTGCTGGTGTGCCGTTCCGACATCGCTTTGGCCAAGGCCTCTGGAGAGGGTGGTTGATGTTGGATACCCACTCCCTCTATTACGGTCTCGGTGTGTGTTGTGAGGTTTGGTCTCCACGGTTCACCACCTGAACCTCTCTGACTTGACCTGTTGTCTCTGCTAATCTTACAACGGTTAAGAAATAGAAAAGGTAAACTTGCACTTTTCACCACCTCAGGACGTCCCACAGCGTTTCGCAGCCAGAGAAGTACTGCTGAAGTGTAGTCACTGTTGTAATGTCGGAAACGCAGCAGCCAATTTATGCACAGCAAGATCCCACAAACAACGATGAGATCCTTAAAAAATAATCCTTTTTAATGTTGGTTGAGAGATAAATATTGGCCAGGACACAGGGGAGAACTCCCCTGCTCATCGAATAGTGCCCTGGGATACTTTTGCCGGTTTAATGTCTCATTGGGTAGACGACACAATTGAAGCCAATGGAAATAAAAATCGTCAGATGTAAAACCTGCTGCTGATTCTCTATCGCCTGTTTTACACTGTCGCACAAAGTCAAGATTTGCCTCATTATCTTTCTTCATTCATTTCATTGCTGCTTGTGGGAGCTTGCTGTACGCAAATTGGCTGCCGCGTTTCCTACATTACAACAGTGACTACACTTCAGAAGGTACTTCATCGGCTGTAAAGCGCTCTGGGACGTCCTGAGGCCATGAAAGACGCTGTAGAAATGCAGGTTCTGTCTTCCTGTTTCTCTTGAAGTCATGGCAGGGGGCTAGAAACCTATGTAGTGAAATAGAGGAAAGTGAAAGGCAGACAGAAATAAATGGTAAAAGAGTGAGGAACAAAAAACAAAGGGCCAAACTAATTCATAAAAAATGTGAGCATAAAAAAAGCCTGAGGGTTTTATACCTTAATGCGAGAAGCATCAGGAACAAGGTAGATGAATTAGCTGTGGAAATAGAGGTTAATAATTATGATCTAATTGGGATTACGGAAACATGGTTGCAGGGTGAGCAGGGCTGGGAGCTTAACATACAGGGGTATTCAGTATTTAGGAAGGATCGACGAAAAAGAAAGGGAGGAGGGGTAGCATTGCTGGTAAAAGAAGGGATAAATGCAATTGAAAGGAAGGATATTAACTCAGTTAATACCGAATCTATATGGGTGGAGCTAAGAAATAGCGAGGGGCGAAAAACATTAATAGGAGTGGTATATAGGCCTCCAAATAGTAAAATAGAGGTTGGGGAGGGCATCACGAGGGAAATTAGAGAAGCGTGCAATAAGAGCACAGCTGTCATCATAGGTGACTTTAACTTACATATAGATTGGAATAGCCTAATCAGTAAAAATAATGAGGAGGAGGAATTCCTTGAGTGTTTAAGGGATGGTTATCTGGATCAATATGTCGAGGAACCAACTCGGGAACAGGCTATATTGGACTGGGTACTGTGCAATGAGAAGGGACTAATTAGTAATCTTGTTGTACGGGGACCCTTGGGTCAGAGCGATCATAACATGATCGATTTCTCACTCGAAATGGAGAGCGAAGAAATTGACTCAGATACTAAGGTCCTGAATTTAAACAAGGGGAATTATGATGCCATTAGACGGGAACTGAGTAGGTCTGATTGGACAACGTTCCTGGGAGGACTGGAGGTAGATAAACAATGGCAAGCATTTAAAGATAGAATGACAAAATTGCAAAAATTGTTTATACCAATCTGGCATAAAAGGAAATCTAAAAAGGTGACTCAACCGTGGATAACAGGGGAAATTAGAGACAGCATAAAATCCAAAGATAGGGCGTATAAAATAGCCAAAAAAAGCGCCAGAGCGGAAGATTGGGAACAGTTTAAGATAGAGCAAAGGAGGACAAAGGGCTTAATCAAGAGGGGCAAAATAGCTTACGAAAGCAAGCTGGCGGAAAATATAAAAACTAACTCCAAAAGCTTTTATAAGTATATCAAGAGGAAAAGACTGGTGAAAACCAAAGTTGGCCCATTGCAGTCAGATACGGGGGAATATATAACGGGAAATAAGGAAATGGCAGACCAACTAAATGCATACTTTGGGTCAGTCTTTACGAAGGAAGACACAAAAAACCTCCCTGGGATATCGGGAAAAATAGGGACATTTGCAAAGGAGGAACTGACGCAAGTCAATATCTCTAAGGATATGGTGTTAAGGAAGCTAAAGGGATTGAAGGCGGACAAATCCCCAGGGCCTGATAACATGCATCCTAGGGTACTGAAGGAGGTGGCCCTAGAGATAGCGGATGCACTAAGTATGATTTTTCAGAATTCATTAGACTCGGGAACAGTGCCCATGGATTGGAGGGTAGCTAACGTTACCCCACTATTCAAAAAGGGGGGTAGGGAAAAAGCAGGTAATTACAGACCTGTAAGCCTTACATCAGTTGTGGGCAAAATGCTGGAGTCCATCATTAAGGATGAAATAGCGGAGCACTTAGCAAATGGGGACAGGATAGGACAGAGTCAACATGGATTTACAAAGGGTAAATCGTGCTTGACTAATCTATTGGAATTTTTTGAGGGAGTAACTGGTAAAATAGATGGGGGAGAGCCAGTAGATGTGGTGTACCTGGACTTCCAAAAGGCCTTCGATAAGGTCCCACATAAAAGATTAGCAGGGAAAATTGAAGCTCATGGGATAAAGGGGAAAGTATTGACGTGGATAGAGAACTGGCTGTCAGATAGAAAACAGAGAGTTGGAATAAACGGCTCATTTTCTGAATGGCAGGCAGTAACAAGTGGGGTACCACAGGGATCTGTCCTGGGTCCCCAGCTGTTCACAATTTACATTAATGACCTGGATCAGGGAGTCGGATGCAGCATTTCCAAATTTGCAGACGACACTAAACTAGGAGGGGGGGTGGGCTCAGAGGAGGAGACCAGGAAGCTCCAGAGCGATTTGGACAGACTGGGTGATTGGGCGGATAAATGGCAGATGCACTATAATGTGGACAAGTGCGAAGTTATCCACCTTGGGTGCAGGAACGGGAGGGCAAATTATTATTTAAATGGCAATAAATTGGGAGAGGGGGAAGTACAGAGAGACCTGGGTGTTCTTGTACACCAGTCACTGAAGGCGAGCATGCAGGTGCAACAGGCGATCAAGAAGGCAAACGGTATGCTGGCCTTCATAGCAAAAGGGTTGGAATACAGGAACAGGGATACCTTGCTGCAGCTGTACAGGGCACTGGTGAGACCACACCTCGAGTACTGTGTACAGTTTTGGTCGCCTCATCTGAGGAAAGATGTTCTTGCCATGGAGGGGGTGCAGCGGCGATTCACCAGGCTGATACCAGGAATGGCGGGATTGACCTATGAGGAGAGACTATGTAGTTTAGGGATGTACACACTGGAGTTTAGAAGATTGAGAGGGGACCTCATAGAAGTGTATAAAATTCTGACAGGTCTAGACAGACTAGATGCAGAAGGAATGTTTCCCTTGGCGGGTGAGAACAGAACTAGAGGACATAATTTAAGGATAAGGGCTAAACCATTTAGGACAGAAATGAGGGGGAATTTCTTCACTCAGAGGGTGGTGAACCTGTGGAACTCATTGCCACAGAGGGCAGTGTACGCCAGCTCATTAAATATATTTAAGAGGGAATTAGATGTATTTCTACAGGCAAAAGGGGTTAAGGGTTACGGAGAGAAGGCGGGGACGGGATACTGAATTGGAGGATCAGCCATGATCTCCTTAAATGATCTCCGCCTGATGTACTGCTGCCTGTGCAGTCCCAGCATTTTGTTTTTTGGAGCAAGTCTGTGTTTCTCTCCTGAGAGTCTTTGCTTTGTGTTTGCAGGATGATGGCCAGCAGATCCCGTCGCTGGTTTACGAAGATCTCAGCCGGAAAATCTTCAAGGAAGAAGAGCAGTGCGTCAGCGCTCCCCAGGCGAGGGGTCTGACTCCGCTGGTGACGCGCGCAGCCCCCAGGGTGGGCACTTTAAGAGCGATGAGGTCGCTCCCCGTGGCAGCTGCTGAACCTGCAGTCGGCGTTGCGATTCCAGAGTCCTTGCCGACAGAAGGCGAGGATTCAGCTCTGGCCGGCGTGCACGGGGGAGCAGTGACCTGTCCTGCACACAAGGGGGTGCCGGTCAGCACCGAGGCACAGGAGGATCCCGAGCTGTTGATTGGTGACGCCGCCATAATCTCGGGACTGGACAGATGCAGATCGTCGACCCCAGTGGAGACCGTGGCTGGAGAGACGGTTGTGAGTCCCGGGCCCGAGGCGGGCGCTGGGAGCCCCCTGCCCGCGAGCCTGGAGATTGCGGGTCAGCCGGACAGGTTTCGGGGCCGTTGCCCCAGGGCTGTGGCAGATACTTCCTGCGGCGTCATCCCTGAAATGGAGGCAGACGAGGGTCTTGTGGAAGTGTCGCGGGAGTTGGTGACGGGGCTGCTCTCCACTGAGACCCCAGGGATTCCTGAAAGGGTGGTCGAGGAGGCCTGTGCTGCCCCTGAGTCTGTGCCCGCGGGGGGAGCGTCTGTGCCCGTGGCAGGAGCGTCTGTGCCCGCGGCAGGAGAGTCTGTGCCCGCTGGGGGGAGAGTCTGTGCCCGCGGGGGGAGAGGAGACAGTGGGAGAGTCTGTGCCCGCAGGGGGAGAGTCTGTGCCCGCGGGGGGAGCGTCTGTGCCAGTGGCCGGAGCGTCTGTGCCCGCGGGGGGAGAGGAGACAGTGGGAGAGTCTGTGCCCGCGGGGGGAGAGGAGACAGTGGGAGAGTCTGTGCCCGCGGGGGGAGAGTCTGTGCCCGCGGGGGGAGAGGAGACAGTGGGAGAGAGCCTTATATCGCCTGCTGGTGCATCTGCCGGATTCGATGGCACCGCTCTTCCTGCGGTGGTTTCTGCCAATGCTGCTCAAGACCTTCAACAGACCCCCGGAGTGACGTCCGAGATCCGCGGGCACCCAGCATCAGGAAACAGACTCTCCACACTGTGCGACGTCAAGCCTGTGCCAGTGGGCGCGGGGCAGGTGGAAGTGGGCACCAGCCCCATGCCAGTCCCGCAGTCGTGCGCCCTGATGTGCCTTGTTCATGCGGAGAGCCTGCGAACTGCCGCAGACGCCTGGAGACTGCTGGCAGGAGAAACGGGCAGGAACCGCGTCACTTGTCGAGAGGTCAGCACAGCGATTACTCCCGTTGGGTCGCACTGCGCCGCGACCTGCATGACCCCTGTCAGCCTGGCCGAGAAAGATGTCAATACCTCGGGGTCGGAGGGTGTACGAAGTGAAGTGATGGACTGTGCCGTGCTCACAGACTCTCTACTGTGGAAGTAAGTTGGGAGAAACTCTAGGGTACAGTGGTGTAGTGGGTATATTACTGGACTAGTAATCCAGAGAATGTCAGTTTAAATTGCACCCTGCTAGACTGAAAATTCAGTAATAAAAATCTGGTGCCAGTAAAAGTGAGCATGAAGTTGTCGGAAAAACCCAACCGGTTCACTAACGTCCTTCAGGGAAGGAAACCTGCTGTCCTTACCCGGTCTGGGCCTATAGGTGACTCCAGACCCACACCAACGTGGTGACTCTTACCTGCCCTCTGAAGCCACTCAGTTACATCAAAGCAGCTACCCAACGGAGCAAGAAGACCCACCACCTTCTCGGGCAGCTCGGGATGGGCAATGAATGCCGGCCTTGCCAGCGACGCCCACATCCTGTGAACGAATTTAAGAACATTGGTATATTTGAAGTCACTGCCACACGTCTCCAAATATTCTCTGCGCTCGTATTGAACGTGGAGTTCGAGAGCCCTCTGGTGGTCGTCACTTCACACTGCATGATCACAGACTGCGGGTGGGGGTGGGGGGGCAATTATACTGGAAATATCACCATCCCCCGCCTGTTCTATATACTTCTCTCTCTTTTTATTCTCTCTTTTTTTGTGTGATCGTGTTCTTTTGGATGTTGGTTTAGGACCCTGGAGTGTCTGAAGGGCGTGAGGACCCCTGAGTTCAGTCCCTCAGATCCCGAGCTGACTGGTGCTCATTACCGAAGCATCGTGGACCAATGTGCTCGAGCCACGTCAGCGCCCCCTAGCTCCCGCACGCAGTGTGACTGATGGGAGCGCGGCGTTCGATAATTGTGAATGAGCGGGCTGTGTGTTTTTGGAGGGTAAAGTTGAGGATGTTGATCCCTGGGGAAGGAAACCAGTGCAGCCGCAAAAAGGATAATAGGGAATCGGGATGCTTCCGACTTGGGATTCACAATTCCTGGTTGTCGAACGCAAAGGGGGAGAGTTTCCCTGGGGCGTGAATCTCCGGGGGGGGGCCACAGCAACACTCGACTGGACCAACCTTTCATAGAGTCATAGAGTTATACAGCACGGATAGAGGCCCTTCGGCCCATCGTGTCCGCGCCGGCCATCAAGCCCTGTCTAATCTAATCCCATATTCCAGCATTTGGTCCGTAGCCTTGTATGCTATGGCATTTCAAGTGCTCATCCAAATGCTTCTTGAATGTTGTGAGGGTTCCTGCCTCCACAACCCTTTCAGGCAGTGAGTTCCAGACTCCAACCACCCTCTGGGTGAAAAAGTTCTTTCTCAAATCCCTTCTAAACCTCCCGCCCTTTACCTTGAATCTATGCCCCCTTGTTATAGACCCCTCTACTAAGGGAAATAGCTCCTTAGTATCCATCCTATCTATGCCCCTCATAATTTTGTACACCTCAATCATGTCCCCCCTCAGCCTCCTCTGCTCCAAGGAAAACAAACCCAATCTGCCCAGTCTCTCTTCATAGCTGAAGCACTCCAGCCCGGGTAACATTCTGGTGAATCTCCTCTGCACCCTCTCCAAAGCGATCACATCCTTCCTGTAGTGTGGCGACCAGAACTGCACACAGTATTCCAGATGTGGCCTAACCAGTGTTTTATACAGCTCCATCATAACCTCCTTGCTCTTATATTCTATGCCTCGGCTAATGAATGCAAGTATCCCATATGCCTTTTTTACCACCTTATCCACCTGTTCCGCCGCCTTCAGGGATCTGTGTACTTGCACACCAAGATCCCTCTGACCCTCCGTCTTGCCTAGGGTCTTACCATTCATTGTGTATTCCCTTGCCTTGTTAGTCCCTCCAAAGTGCATCACCTCGCACTTTTCCGGATTAAATTCCATTTGCCACTGTTCCGCCCATCTGACCAACCCATCTATATATCGTCCTGCAGACTGAGGCTACCCTCCTCGCTATTTACCACCCTACCAATTTTTGTATCATCCGCGAACTTACTGATCATACCTTTTACATTCATATCCAAGTCGTTAATGTAGAGCACAAACAGCAAGGGACCCAGCACCGATCCCTGTGGTACCCCACTGGCCACAGGCTTCCAGTCACAAAAACAACCTTCGACCATCACCCTCTGCCTTCTGCCACTGAGCCAGTTTTGTATCCAATGTGCCAAGGCACCCTGGATTCCACGGGCTCTTACCTTCTTGACCAGTCTCCTGTGCGGGACTTTATCGAAGGCCTTACTGAAATCCATGTATACCACATCCACTGCGTTACCCTCATCCATACACCTAGTCACCCCCTCAAAAAATTCAATCAAATTAGTCAGACATGATCTTCCCTTGACAAAGCCATGTTGGCTAACCCTGATTAATCCTTGCCTCTCCAAGTGGAGACTGATTTTGTCCCTCAGAATTTTTTCCAATAATTTTCCTACCACTGATGTTAGGCTCACTGGCCTGTAGTTCCCCGGTTTTTCCCTACTCCCTTTCTTGAATAATGGTACTACATTAGCGGTTCTCCAGTCCTCTGGCACATCCCCTGTGGCCAGAGAGGTTCTGAATATATGTGTTAGAGCCCCCGCAATCTCCTCCTTTGCCTCACACAGCAACCTGGGATACATTTCGTCCGGACCTGGGGATTTATCCATTTTCAGACCTGCTAAAACCGCCAATACCTCCTCCCTCTCGATGTTAAAATGTTCGAGTATATCACAGTCCCCCTGCCCTAATTTTATGTCTGCATCGTCCTTCTCCATAGTGAAAACAGATGCAAAAAATTCATTTAGAACCCCACCTACATCTTCCGGCTCCACACACAGATTGCCACTTTTGTCCCTAATGGGCCCTATTTTTTCCCTAGTTATCCTCTTACCCTCAATATACTTATAAAACATCTTAGGATTTTTCTTTATTTTGCTCGCCAGTGTTATTTCATGGCCCCTCTTTGATCTCCTAATTTCTTTTTTAAGTATCCCCCTGCACTTTCTATACGCCTCTAGTGCTTCCTCCGTCTTTAGTATTTTGTATCTGCCAAAAGCCCTCCTTTTTTTCCTGATCCATTCTCGTATATCCCCTGACATCCAAGGTTCCCTACGGTTTTTGGAACCACCCTTGACCTTTACGGGAACATGCTGCCATTGTATGATCTCAATCTCCCTTCTGAAAGAATCCCATTGCTCTGATGCGGATTTTCCTACAAGCAGCTGATCCCAGTCCCTTTTGGCCAGATCCTGCCTTATCCTATTAAAATCGGCCTTCCCCCAATTTAGAACCTTTATTTCCGGCCCATCCCTGTCCTTTTCCATGACCACCTTAAATCTCACCGTATTATGGTCACTGTCACCAAAGTGCTCACCTACTAGCACTTCTTCCACTTGGCCGGCCACATTCCCGAGAATTAGGTCCAGTACCGCCCCCTCTCTTGTAGGACTTTCTACATGCTGGCTCAAAAAGCTCTCCTGGATGCACTTTAAGAATTTTGAACCCTCTAAGCCTTTCACACTCTGACTATCCCAGTTAATATTGGGGAAGTTGAAATCCCCCATTATTATTACCCTATTATTTGCACATTTCTCTGAGATTTGCCTACATATCTGTTCCTCTATCTCCCCCTGACTGTTTGGGGGCCTATAGTACGCTCCCAGCAACGTGCTTGCCCCCTTTTTGTTTTTAAGCTCCACCCATATAGCCTTATTGGAGGAACCTGCTAATATATCATCCCTCCTTATGGCAGTAATTGATTCCTTAATTAATATTGCGACACCCCCTCCTCTTATACCTCCCCCTCTGTCTCGCCTGAAGATTCTGTACCCCGGAATATTGAGCTGCCAGTCTTGCCCCTCCCTCAACCATGTCTCCGTGATAGCAACAATATCATACTCCCATGTGTTTATCAACACCTTCAGTTCATCCACCTTATTCGCTAGACTCCTTGCATTAAAATAGATGCCTTCCAGCCTTGCTCTTACATGTTTGCCCTGTCTTCCAAGCTGACTTGTTTTTTTCTCTATATTTGACTGTACATCACCCCCTATTGTAGCTCCACTCTGAATCCCATCCCCCTGCCAAGTTAGTTTAAACCCCCCCCCCAACAGTGCTAGCAAACCTCCCCGCAAGGATATTTGTCCCGCTCTGGTTCAGGTGCAAACCGTCCGACTTGTACAAGTCCCACCTTCCCCAGAAGCAGGCCCAGTGATCCAGGAAACTAAAACCCTCCCTCCTGCACCAACTCTTTAGCCACGCATTCATCTGTTCTATCCTCCTATTCCTATACTCACTAGCACGTGGCACTGGGAGTAATCCAGAGATTACAACCTTTGAGGTCCTGCTCTTTAATCTGCTGCCTAGCTCCCTAAATTCTTGATGCAGGACCTCATCCCCCTTCCTACCTATGTCGTTGGTCCCAATGTGAACCACGACCTCTGCCTGCTCACCCTCCCCCTTAAGAATGCCCTGTAGCCGCTCAGTGACATCCATGACCCTGGCCCAGGGAGGCAACAAACCATCCTGGAGTCACTTTTACGGCCACAGAAACGCCTATCTGTTCCCCTTACGATAGAATCCCCTACCACTATTGCTCTCCCACTCTTTTTCCTCCCTTTCTGAGCAGCAGAAGCAACCCTGGTGCCAGGAAGTTGGCTGCTGCCGCTCTCCCCTGGTGAGTCATCCCCCTCAACAGTATCCAAATCGGTATACCTGTTTGAAAGGGGGATGACCGCAGGGGTTCCCTGTACTCCCTGCCTGCCTCTGCTGCTCCGCCTGATGGTCACCCATTTCCCTTCTGCCTGTGCAGCCCTACCCTGCGGCGTGACCAACTCGTTAAACGTGCTATCCACGACCCTCTCAGCATCGCGTATGCTCCAAAACTCATCCACCCGCAGCTCGAGCGCCGCAATGCGGTCTACAAGTAGCTGCAGCTGGATGCATTTCTCGCACATATGGTCCCCAGGGACACTGGCAGCGTCCCTGAATTCCCACATGGAGCAAGAGGAGCATAACACGGGGCTGATCTCACCTGTCAAACAAAGCCCAAAGATGTGAAAGTGTTAATACTGTGGCCAGTGGGGGTCTCTACTATATCCCCCCATCTTATTTGGGTGTGTGACACAGTCACGCCTGCAGTCGCACACTTCTACCAGTAGTGGGAGCTTCATGGGCTCCTGGAGGTGCAGATCCCCATTCCCCCAGGGCCGTGAATGCAGTCCAAGAGGGGGAGACCCTTCGTCCTGACTGTCTGTGCAACGCCTCGGGGTGTCCACTACTAGAACCATAAGATTTCTGCTGCCTGGTGCCCCGACCCTGAATTGGTGAGTTGGTTGCCCTAGACATGTTTGTCCATGTGTTGTCCGCAGCTTTTCCCGAGAGTATCTGGAGTCGGTTCCCCGGGGCGACCTGGAGCGGCGTCTGGAGACGGCCCTGCTCGTCAACGAGGTTCTGTCCGGCCAGCTGAATGACCTGTCCAAGAGCAAGGGCCTGGGCCTTCGGGCGGGGCCAGCGGATCAGAGGGAGACTTGCACCCAGACCAGCAGTACCCAGGCGCCGGAGGTAAGTGGGTTTGAGCCGTGCCCCGGGAGGCTGCCTCTCTAGCGATCCTCTGTGAGATGGGGCAGGTATCACGGTGGAGATTGCTGCTCATTGACAATGGTTATCTTGGAAACCAATTAATCACATCGCGTCTACAGCACAGAAACAGACCATTCGGCCCACAACTCCGTGCCGGTGTTTATGCTCCTCCCACCCTACTTCATCTCACCCTATCAGCATGTCATATTCCTTTCTCCCTCGTGTTTATCTAGCTTCCCCTTAAATGCTGTTCGTCTCAACCACTCCCTGTGGTAGCGAGTTCCACATTCTCACCACTCTCTGGGTGAAGAAGTTTCTCCTGAATTCCCCATTGGATTTATTAGTGACTATCTTATATTGATGGCCCCGAGTTCTGGTCTCCCCCACAAGTGGAAACGTCTTCTCTACGTCCACCCTATCGAACCCCTACGTAATTTTAAAGACCTCTATCAGGTCACCCCACAGCCTTCTCTTTTCGAGAGAAAAGAGCCCCAGCCTGTTCAGTCTTTCCTGATAGTTAGAACCTCGCAGTTCTGGTATCATCCTTGGAAATCTTTTTTGCACCTTCCCCAGTGCTTTTATATATGGTCTTTATTATATGGAGACTAGAACTGTGCACAGTGCTCCCAGTGTGGTCTCGCCAAGGTTCGATACAAGTTGAACATAACTTCTCATAATCTTCAATCCAGGGGAATTCCTCGAAGCAGCCGGTGTTTGGAATTCCACTGTCTCCTTTTATTAACCGAGACGCTACCGCGTTAAAATAAATTGTCTGTAGTGTCAGCTGAAAGAGACCCGAGGAATCTGGTACAGATGCAGGAAGAATGCACGCTCTACTCTGGGAGCAATCCTCCGGTTCAGTGGGAGCATTCCTGCCTCTGTTACAGGAGGTCCCGGGTCCGATCCCCACTCTAGACAGTCCCAGCGACTGGAGACTGGCGCTCCGGCTCTGAATTCCGGGTAGGCATTCAGCGGGATACTCGCGTCCAGTGGGTGTGGGTGACATCCCCCACCCCCACCCCCAATCGTATGGGCTGTGGGAGCCCTTCAAACCCTCCCGCCTTGCAGGACTAACCCCCTTAAAACCCTCCCGCCTTACAGGACTAACCCCCTTCAAACCCTCCCGCCTTGCAGGACTAACCCCCTTAAAACCCTCCCGCCTTACAGGACTAACCCCCTTCAAACCCTCCCGCTTTACAGGACTAACCCCCTTCAAACCCTCCCACCTTACAGGACTAACCCCCTTCAAACCCCTCCCGCCTTACAGGACTAACCCCCTTCAAACCCTCCCGCCTTACAGGACTAACCCCCTTAAAACCCTCCTGCCTTACAGGACTAACCCCCTTAAAACCCTCCTGCCTTACAGGACTAACTCCCTTAAAACCCTCCCGCCTTACAGGACTAACCCCCTTAAAACCCTCCCGTCCTACAGGACTAACCCCCTTAAAACCCTCCTGCCTTACAGGACTAACCCCCTTAAAACCCTCCTGCCTTACAGGACTAACTCCCTTAAAACCCTCCCGCCTTACAGGACTAACCCCCTTAAAACCCTCTCGCCTTACAGGACTAACCCCCTTAAAACCCTCCTGCCTTACAGGACTAACCCCCTTAAAACCCTCCTGCCTTACAGGACTAACCCCCTTAAAACCATCCTGCCTTACAGGACTAACCCCCTTAAAACCCTCCTGCCTTACAGGACTAACCCCCTTAAAACCATCCTGCCTTACAGGACTAACCCCCTTAAAACCTTCTCGCCTTACAGGACTAACCCCCTTAAACCCCTCCCGCTTTACAGGACTAACCCCCTATCGGCTGGGGTAAAGATGGTCATGGAAGGAATGTTCATATTGCAGACTATTAATCAGCTCACCAATCCTCCCATTGTTCTCCAAACTCTGACAAAAATCTCCCCTCTGTCAGTGTTCCCTGTGAGCGGCGCTTTGTTCTGTGCGGCCTGTTTCGTTTACTGTGTGGTCCCTTTAAATTTCTGCGCATGCGCGGTATTTACAATGGATCAGTCGGTGAGTGGTCTGCACGGGACCTTTCAGATTACTGCGCGGCTGCGCATCTTAGGGGGAACATTGCCATTTGTGCAGAATTGCTTTGCAGCCACGAGTGCACTGGAGCCCTGCCATCCTGGTACTGGGACTGATTCCCCTAACTGGGATCTTCCTTAACCGCAAAATAGGGCTGCCCTCATAACCCGGATCTGCACCTACCACTGGAGGGGCTGTTTCTTACCCCCGCCAATCACCGAACCAGATGACCTCTGACTTCCATACTCCCTCCCCAACAGTGGAGAGCAGCTGGAAATTTCAAAAATGTTTACCCGCTGTTGTCTTTGTGCCGGCAGGTTGAGGACCGTTACCACAGCCTGTACCTGCAGCACGCCGGCACGGTGCGAGAGCTTAAGCGCAGCCTAGACCTGTACCAGCAGCTCCGCGGCGTGATCTGTGACAGCCGCAAACACCAAGTAAGTAACCACAAGCCATGCCCGCAGGGGAATGTTCGGCAGCTTACACGGCGGCCGCATTACTGATTTCAGAAACGCCTGTGTCTGTGTGTCTCTGTCTGTGTCTGTCTGTGCCTGTGTCTGTGTGTCTGCCTGTGCCTGCCTGTGTCTGTGTGCCTGCCTGTGTCTGTGTGCCTGCCTGTGTCTGTGTGCCTGCCTGTGTCTGTGTGCCTGCCTGTGCCTGTCTGTGCCTGCCTGTGTCTGTGTGTCTGTGTCTGCCTGCGGTATTTCTGTCTCTGTTCGTTTGTGCGTTTGTTGCATATTTTCTGTTCCACCTCCTTTGCCACGTTTGAGGTGTTTCTGTAACTTCCTCGGCAGAATTCCCTGATTGAGGAAGTTGAGGAAAGTCTGGCCGGTGCAGATGGAGCTTATGAGGAAATGAAGAAAGAGCGAGCGAGAGTGCGCGAGCAGGTGAGCCACTAAACCTGGATTGATCTTCACCCGTGCCCCCCATCCCCACAAGAGTACATCAATGTCACGGCTCTGCCTCACTGGCTGTCCTCTGGCTCTTGCCCCGTGTGTGCCGAGACACTGAGCGGCAGCAAGCTGATCAGCCATGGGGGTTACGACAGTTGAGCTGGATCCTGCCCTTGCTTAATATCCTCACTCAGCACCCACCGGAGACCTGACTGATCCTCTTCTCTACGGGTCAGTCTCGCGCCTGGCAGCAGCAAGCCATTGTTGGAGCGAGCCCACATTGTACCCTGGACTGTGTGGGGCTGCACACTGCCTGCCTACTGACCCAGGACTCCATCTGTGCCGCCTGTGCCTCTTGCTCTCTCTCTCCTGAGTAGCAGATGTCAGACGGATGTTCCGAGAGGTGGAGTTACTCCGTGTCCCTCGCACCTCGGGGTGCTCCGTTAGAACAGTCTCTTTCCCGATGCAAGGTCTAGCATTGGTAGAACCCGGAGGGCAGATCACCCCCTCACCTCACTCACCACCCTCCCCGCCCCCCCCCCCCAGTGTAACATAGTCTCCCCCCCAGTGTAACACAGTCTCTCTCTCTCCCCTCCCTCCCCCCCACCCCGCCCCCAGTGTAACACAGACTCTGTCCCCCGGTGTAATGTGGTTTCTTTCCCCACCCCCCGGGGCCCAGCGTAATGCGGTTTCTGTCTCTTGCTGCAGTATCAGGAGATGAGAAAACTACTGAAGAGCAACATGGAGGCACTGAACACAATGAGGGAAAGGACCCAGCGAGCATTGCAGCAGTGCGCGGAGTCGAAGACACTCGCTGAGACCGCGCAGAGAGAGAAGGAAGCAGTGAGTGAGAACCACTGAATAAATTGCTGCCCTTCCCTCCACTTCCTACCCACCCCTCCCCTTCCTTCATGTCCTTGTTCGTGTTTCTCAAACCCCTCCATGACTTTACTGGGAGTGTACTATAGGCCCCCAAACAGTCAGGGGGAGATAGAGGAACAGATATGTAGGCAAATCTCAGAGAAGCGTGGAAATAATAGGGTAATAATAGTAGGGGATTTCAACTTCCCCAATATTAACTGAGATAGTCAGAGTGTGAAAGGCTTAGAGGGTGCGGAATTCTTAAAGTGCATCCAGGAGAGCTTTTTAAGCCAGCATGTGGAAAGTCCTACAAGAGAGTGGGCGGTACTGGACCTAATTCGAGGGACTGTAGCCGGGCAAGTGGTAGAAGTGTCAGTAGGAGAACATTTTGGTGACAGTGACCATAATTCGGTGAGATTTAAGGTAGTCATGGAAAAGGACAAAGATGGACTGGAAATAAAGGTTCTAAATTGGGGGAAGGCCGATTTTAATATGATAAGGCAGGATCTGGCCAAAGTGGACTGGGATCAGCTACTTGTAGGAAAATCCACATCAGAGCAGTGGGAGTCTTTCAGAAAGGAAATAGAGAGTACAACGCCAACATGTTCCCGTAAAGGTCAAGGGTGGGACCAACAAGCCCAGGGAACCCTGGATGTCAGGGATATACAAGAATGGATTAGGAAAAAAAGGGAGGCTTTTGGCAGATACAAAGGACTAAAAACAGTGGAAGCCCGAGAGGAGTATAGAAAGTGCAGGGGGTACTTAAAAAAAGAAATTAGGAGAGCGAAGAGGGGGCATGAAAAAACACTGGCGGGCAAAATAAAGGAAAATCCCACGGTGTTTTATAAGTATATTAAGGGCAAGAGGATAAGCAGGGAAAGAGTAGGGCCCATTAGGGACCAAAGTGGCAATCTGTGTGCAGAGCTGGAAAATGTGGGTGAGGTTTTAAATTCATATTTTGCATCTGTGTTCACTATGGAGAAGGACGATGTAGGCATAGAAATCAGTCTGGGGGATTGTGATATACTTGAACAAATTAGTATTGAGAGGGAGGAGGTACTAGCGGTTTTAGTGGGCTTAAAAGTGGATAAATCCCCAGGCCCAGACGAGATGTATCCCAGGCTGCTATGTGAGGCAAGGGAGGAGATTGCAGGGGCTCTGACACAAATTTTCAGAACCTCTGGCCACAGGGGAGGTGCCAGAGGACTGGAGAACAGCTAACATAGTACCATTATTCAAGAAGGGTAGTAGGGATAAACCAGGGAATTACAGGCCAGTGAGTCTAACATCAGTGGTAGGGAAATTATTGGAAAAAATTCTGAGGGACAGAATTAGTCTCCACTTGGAGAGGCAAGGATTAATCAAGGATAGTCAGCATGGCTGTGTCAGGGGGAGATCATGTCTCAACAATTTGATTGAATTTTTCGAGGGGCTGACTAGGTGTGTGGATGAGGGTAGTGCAGTTGATGAAAGTCCCACATGGGAAACTGGTCAAGAAGGTAAGAGCCCATGGGATCCAGGGCAATTTGACACATTGGATCCAAAATTGGCTTAGTGGCAGGAGGCAGAGGGTGATGGTCAAAGGTTGTTTTTGTGACTGGAAGCCTGTGTCCAGTGGTGTACCGCAGGGATCGGTGCTGGGTCCTTTGCTGTTTGTAGTGTACATTAATGATTTAGATATGAATGTAGGAGGTATGATCAGTAAGTTCGCAGATGACACGAAAATTGATGGAGTGGTAAATAGCGAGAAGGGAAGCCTCAGGCTACAGGACGATATAGACGGGTTGGTTAGATGGGCAGGACAGTGGCAAATGGAATTTAACCCTGATAAGTGTGAGGTGATGCATTTTGGGAGGACTAACAAGGCAAGGGAATACACAATGAATGGTAGGATCCTAGGAAGGACAGAGGATCAGAGGGACCTTGGTGTGCATGTACATAGATCCCTGAAGGCAGCAGGACAGGTAGATAAGGTGGTTAAAAAGGCATATGGGATACTTGCCTTCATTAGCCGAGGCATAGAATATAAGAGCAGGGAGGTTATAATGGAGCTGTACAAAACGCTAGCTGGAATGCTGTGTGCAGTTCTGGTCGCCACACTATAGGAAGGATGTGATTGCATTGGAGAGGGTGCAGAGGAGATTCACCAGGATGTTACCTGGGCTGGAGCGTTTCAGCTATGAAGAGAGACTGGACAGGCTGGGGTTGTTTTCCTTCAAGCAGAGAAGGCTGAGGGGGGACCTGATTGAGGTGTACAAAATTATGAGGGGCATAGATAGGGTAGATAGAAAGGAACTTTTCCCCTTAGTAGAGGGGTCAATAACCAGGGGGCATAGTTTCAAGGTAAGGGGCAGGAGGTTTAGAGGGGATTTGAGGAAAAACTTTTTCACCCAGAGGGTGGTTGGAATCTGGAACTCACTGCCTGAAAGGGTGGTAGAGGCAGGAACCCTCACAACATTCAAGAAGCATTTAGATGAGCACTTGAAACGCCATAGCAAACAAGGCTACGGACCAAGTGCTGGAAAATGGGATTAGAATAGACAGGGCTTGATGGCCGGCACGGACACGATGGGCCGAAGGGCCTCTTTCTGTGCTGTATAACTCTATGACTCGATGACCTCGCTCCAGTGTACCCCTGCTGTCTTTTCCAGCTCACCCACCTCCGCTCTGACATGGCTCTTCTGTGTTTATTCCTCTGCTAAGCTGAGAGTGACACCTCCACTCACTCCCTGTCCACCCTCCTCCAAATCTCTGTGGTCCCAGTCCTCACTCGCTATTCTCCGCTTGCCTGTAAATTATACAGCACAGGAGGCCATTCAGCCCATCGTGCCTGTGCCGGCTCTTTAAAAGAGCTCTCCAATTAGTCCCACTCCCCCTGCTCTTTCCCCATAGCCCTGCAAATTTTTAGTTTTCAAGTATTTATCCAATTCCCTTTTGAAAGTTACTATTGAATCTGCTTCCACCGCCCTTTCAGGCAGCGTGTTCCAGATCACAACAACTCGCTGCGTAAAAACAATTCTCCTCATCTCCCCTCTGGTTCTTTTGCCAATCACTTTAAATCTGTGTCCTCTGGTTACCGACCCTCCTGCCACTGAGAACGGTTTCTCCTTATTTACTCTATCAAAACCCCGCATCATTTTGAACACCTCTATCAAATCCCAGCTTCTCCAGTCTCTCTCTCTCTCTCTCTCTCTCTCTCTCTCGAGTATTTGTTACTTGATGTAAATGAGACTGCTCCTGATGAAGGGGCTGATCCCTAAACCTCTCCACCTCTCCGCCTCTCTTTCCTCCTTTAAGACGCTCCTTAAAACCGACCTCTTTGACCAAGCTTTTGGTCACCTGCCCTAATATCTCCTTATGTGGCTCGGTGTCAATCTTTGTTTGATAATCGCTCCTGTGAAGCGCCCTGGGATGTTTTCCTACGTTAAAGGCGCTATATAAACACAAGTTGATGGGCGGTGGGTTCGCTGCTCTCGGTGGGGTCATTGCAATCTGCCTCCGCTCTCCGGGTCAGTTCCGTTTGGGCTCAATTCCTGCCCCGAGTCTCACGGGTGGACCCCGGGTAAGGACAGACCCGGCTCGGCTGCAGCGATCCCCCTCCCCAGAAATGGGGGGCAGTGACAGCCCGGATACCACTCCGGGGGAATTAACCCCTTCCTGCCTAGGGTGGTACGTGAAGAATAGCCATCTGTAGGGGGGGTGCTCCTCGCGCTGAACTGTACCCCAGGGGGTGTCTGTGCTGCGGGTGAGGTAAGAGCGGAACCCCAGAGTGGGTCTTGGCTCCTTTTGGGTGACGGACCTTCCAGAGTCCTGTAGGGCAACTGCACGAGAGAGCGGCAACTTGTAAAGACCTTCATTTGTACGGTGAGTTCCAGAATGATCTCCCCCTGTGCTTCTCCACCCCCCCCCCCCCCCCCCCCCCCCCCCCCCCCCCCCAGGTGGATCAGTGCTGCCGTGAGCTCTCTGCAACCTGTGCCCACAAGATCAGTCAACTGGAGTTGGACCTGGTGACTTGGCAACAGCTGTGTGAGTCTCTGCAGAATGGCAGTGCTGAACAGGTGAGTGATGTTGGGGTGGGGGGGGGGGCGGAGCTGCCACCTTTTGTCGGATAAAGGCAGGACAGTAGGTGACATTGGGGGCAGGTTTGAATGTTTACTTTGCTATTGATGAAGGTGGTGGTGAGCCGCCGCCTTGAACCGCTGCAGTCCGTGTGGTGAAGGTGCTCCCACAGTGCTGTTAGGGAGGGAGTTCCAGGATTTTGATCCAGCGACGATGAAGGATCGGCGATATATTTCCGAGTCGGGATGGTGTGTGACTTGGAGGGGAACTTGGAGGTGGTGGTGTTGCCCTTGTCCTTCTAGGTGGAAGAGGTTGCGGGTTTGGGAAGTGCTGCTGAAGAAGCTTTTTTTAAATTCAGACTCTCGGCCCATAAAATGACGCTGTGCAAATATTAATGTTTGACATGTAGAAATTTACAGACACTTTGGTCCAAACTGATGGCAACAATGAGGGAAAATGCCGGGGGCAGTTCCTGGATCATCGTCTCATTCAACATCTTCACTGTGCCTAAACCTCTCCGCCTCTCTTTCCTCCTTTAAGATGCTCCTTAAAACCTACCTCTTTGACCAAGCTTTGATTGCAAGAAATAATATATCCGGGTCCAGCTCCCACATGCTGTATGTTTAAATATTTATTGTTTGGATTGAAATGTAAAAAAAAAAAAGTTCCCTCACTTTTTGTACGCTAATGCTCCTTCCTGCTTTCAAACCACACGCACAGTGAGAGCGGCTGCTTTCTGCTTTGACAGCACCTCCCCAATGCAATACTCTTGCTAATCTTACTGCTGAGCCATATCATTTCTCTTCACAGTACAAAGGCTAATTGGAATACAAAGTGCAGGAAGTGATGCTTCAGTTGTACTGAACTCTCGGAAGGAGATATTGGCCTTGGAGAGGGGGCAGCGCAGATTCACCAGAACGATACCTGGGCTAAAAGGGTTAAATTTATGAGGACAGGTTCACTGAATCATAGAATAGCACAGCACAGAAGGAGGCCATTCAGCCCACTGATTCTGCATCGGCTCCTTCGAAGAGCGATCCAGTTAGTCCCACTCCCCCGCTCTCGCCCCATATCCCTGCAATTTTTCTCTCCTTCAAATATTTATCCAATTCCCTTTTGAAGACTACTATTGAATCTGTATCCATCACCCTATGAGGCAGTGCATTAAAAGTTTTTCCTCATGTCGCCTCTGGTTCTTCTGCCAATCACCTTAAATCTGTGTCCTCTGGTTATCGACCCTTCAGCCATTGGAAACCATTTCTCTTTATTTACTCTATTTCAACCCTTCATGATTTTGAACACCTCTATCAAATCTCCTCTTCGCCTTCTTTGCTCCAAGGAGAACAATCCCAGCTTCTCCAGTCTCTCTACATGACTGAAGTCCCTCATCCCTGGAACCATTCTAGTAAATCTCTTCTGCACCCTCTCCAAAGCCTTTGCATCATTCCTAAACTGTGGTGCCCAGAATTGAACACAATACTCCAGCTGGGATCGAACTAGTGTTTTGTATAAGTTTAGCATAACTTCCTTGCTTTTGTACTCTATGCCTCTATTTATAAAGCCAAGGATCACATATGCTTTACTAACCTATCCTGCCACCTTCAACGATTTGTGCACAAACACCAAGGTTGCATAAACTAGGCTTATATTCTCTTGAGTTTAGAAGATTAAGGGTTGATCGAATCGAGGTGTTTAAGATGATTAAAGGAGTTAGGGGGGGATTAAATATGTGGGGTTACGGGGATAGGATGGGATATGTTAGGGGGAATTAAATACGTGGGGTTACGGGGATAGGGTGGGATATGTGTCAGTGTAGGCTCTATGGGGATTCTGTGTGAGAAAGCAGGGACAGGGTACTGGATTTGGATGATCAGCCATGATCGTATTGAATGGCGGAGCAGGCTCGACGGGCCGAATGGCCTACTCCTGCTCCTAGTTTCTATGTTTCTATGTTTCTATGAGTTGATAGGGTCGATCGAGAGAAACTATTTCCAGAACAAGGGGGCAGAACCTTAAAATTAGAGCCAGGCCGTTCAGGGGTGATGTCAGGAAGCACTTCTTCACACAAAGGGCAGTGGAAATCTGGAACTCTCTCCCCCAAAAAGCTGTTGATGCTGGGGGTCAATTGGAGCTTTCAAGACTGAGATCGATAGATTTTTGTTGGGGTAAGGGTAGCAAGGGACATGGAGCAAAGGCGGGTAAATGGGGTTGAGGTGCAAATCAGGCAGGATCTGATTAATTAAATGGCTCGAGGGGCTGAATGGCCTCCTCCTGTTCCTATAAGAGGCACTTTGGGATGTTTGAGTGGTTTGATAATGTGCTATATAAATGGAAGCATTCTGGCATGGCTGAACCTGGGGTGCGGTTTGAGGCCGGGACCTGAACTTGCTGCTCCCTGCCCGGGATCTGGGCACTGCCGGTCAGGACGGCCCACTCCGGCCAGTGACCAGCGAGGGAGCCGGGCACTGCCGGTCAGGACGGCCCACTCCGGCCAGTAACCAGCGAGGGAGCCAGGCACTGCCGGTCAGGACAGCCCGCTCCGGCCAGTAACCAGCGAGGGAGCCAGGCACTGCCGGTCAGGACAGCCCACTCCGGCCAGTAACCAGCGAGGGAGCCGGGCACTGCCGGTCAGGACGGCTCACTCCGGCCAGTGACCAGCGAGGGAGCCGGGCACTGCCGGTCAGGACGGCCCACTCCGGCCAGTAACCAGCGAGGGAGCCGGGCACTGCCGGTCAGGACAGCCCGCTCCGGCCAGTAACCAGCGAGGGAGCCGGGCACTGCCGGTCAGGACGGCCCACTCCGGCCAGTAACCAGCGAGGGAGCCGGGCACTGCCTGTCAGGACAGCCCGCTCCGGCCAGTGACCAGCGAGGGAGCCAGGCACTGCCGGTCAGGACAGCCCGCTCCGGCCAGTAACCAGCGAGGGAGCCAGGCACTGCCGGTCAGGACAGCCCGCTCCGGCCAGTAACCAGCGAGGGAGCCGGGCACTGCCGGTCAGGACGGCCCGCTCCGGCCAGTGAGCAGCGCTGTTCCAGTTCACGCATGCGGTACGCAGTGCGGAACCTGCGCTCGAGTCAATGGCTTGTATTTGAAACCTGAATTTGTTCTCTCTTGTGTGCTGGCAGCGTGCTTTATGCGGGGAGTTTAAGATGCTGGCAGAGACTGCAGGGACCACCTATCACCAGATGGCAGAGAATCAGCAGAAACTCCATCTGCAGGTCAGTGACAACTTGCTCCTCCTTATAAAGATTTGTCCTGATGTGTATCTCCACTTTAAAGTTTTTTATTTATTTATTCATTCTCGGGATGTGGGTGACGCTGGCAAGGCCTGCATTTATTGCCCATCCCTAATTGCCCTTGAGAAGGTGGTGGTGAGCTGCCTTCTTGAACTGCTGCAGTCCCGTGTGGTGATGGTACTCCTACAGTGCTGTTGGGGAGGGAGTTCCAGGATTTTGACCCAGTGACGATGAAGGATCGGCGATATACCTCTAAGTCAGGATGGTGTGTGACTTGGAGGGGAACTTGGAGGTGGTGGTGTTCCCATGCACCTGCTGCCCTTGTCCTTCTAGGTGGAAGAGGTTGCGGGTTTGGGAGGTGCTGTCGAAGAAGCCTTGGCGAGTTGCTGCAGTGCATCTTGAGATGGTACACACTGCAGCCACGGTGCGCCGGTGGTGGAGGGAGTGAATGTTGAAGGTGGTGGATGGGGTGCCGATCAAGTGGGCTGCTTTGTCCTGGATGGTGTTAAGCTTCTTGAGTGTTGTTGGAGCTGCACTCATCCAGGCCAGTGGAGAGTATTCCATCACACTCCTTACTTGTGCTTTGTAGATGGTGGAAAGGCTTTGGGGAGTCAGGAGGTGAGACACTCGCTGCAGAATACCCAGCCCCTGACCTGCTCTTGTATCCACAGTATTTATGTGGCTGGTCTAGTTTAGTTTCTGATCAATGATGACCCCCCTGGGTACGGTAGCATAGTGTTTATGTTACTGGACTAGTAATCCAGAGGCCTGAATTAATGATCCAGAGACATGAGTTGAAATCCCACCATGGCAGCTGGGGAATTAAATTCAGTTAATTAATTAATTAAATCTGGAATAAAAAGCTGGTATCCGTAATGGTGACCATGTAAAAACCCATCTGGTTCACTAATGTCCTTTAGGGAAGGAAACCTGCCGTCATTACACGGTCTGGCCTTTATGTGACTGCAGACCCACTCTTAACTGCCCTCTGAAATGGCCTTGTAAGCCCCTCAGTTGTATCGGGCAGCTCACCACAATCTTCTCGAGGGCAATTAGGGATGGGCAATAAATGCCGGCCTTGCCAGCGACACCCACATCCCGAGGATGAATTAAAAATAAATGTTGATGGCGGGGGCTTCAACAATGGTGATGCCGTTGAATGTCAAGTGGCGGTGGTTAGACTCTCGCTTGTTGGAGATAGTCATTGCCTGGCACTTGTGTGGCGCCAATGTTACCTGCCACTTATCAGCCCAGGCCTGAACGTCGTCCAGGTCTTGCTGCGTGCGGGCAGCATTATCTGAGGAGTTGTGAATGGCGCTAAACACTGTGTAGTTATCAGCGAACATCCCCACTTCTGACCTTATGATGGAGGGAAGGTCATTGATGAAGCAGCTGTTCTTCCCCCCTCCCTCGAGCCACAGACCAAGGGATGACCTTCTCGAGAGTAGTTATTGGGAGCGGTGCACGGCTGGGGCTGCGTTTTTACGTCCGTTTTTTTTTTTAAAAGCTCACCACCCCGGGCTCTGATTAGAAAGCGCTTCTGCAGTGTTTTGTTCTAAACGTGGCCTTGTGTCTGCACAGCTGAAGGCCGCCAGGGACCTTGCCTGCCAGAGCACGAGCCAGCTCCAAGCCATGACCCAGGCAACAGCCAGCGCCCTGGAAGAGCAAGCGGCACTGAGGAGACAGGCGGACGAGGCCGAATGGAAGAAGGCAAATGTGAGTGTTCCATCTGTTCTGTCGAAGCCCCCCACCACCCGTCGCTCTGAATTAAAACTGGAGGAAATTGCTTTAACCCAGTGTTGTCCAGTGGGAATCGCTGACCAGCCGCAGGTGTTGCTACGGCGACACAGTTTTCGCCACATGCACTCATTTTAGCAGAAAACCCCTCACTCACGATACAGGTAAATGTACCTCGCACGGGGATATTTACTGAATAGACATCTCCCACCGTTCAGTGACCAAGGAAGTAAAGCAGCCACAACGATCAAAGCACACTCGGCTTTTCCTCTCGCCAGTTCACCAACAAACACACAGAAAGGTTAAAGTTCACACACACACGGCGTGCGAATGAGTATCGAGATCACATGACCAACACTGTTACTCTTTTTTTAATGAACTAATCAGAAATATGATTCGGCACATCTGGATTCCCCGTTAGCTGCTGGTGGATTGTTGGGTGGCAGGGTGGGCTGCGGCACTATACAGAGCTACTGCAGTTAACCTTTAGTTCCCCGCTCCGCTGACACCAGCCTACAACCCAGAGCCCCAGCGCGTTCTATATAGGTCATCGAATCACACAGCACCGAAGGAGGCCACTCGGCCCATCGTGCCTGTGCCGGCTCTTTGAAAGAGCTCTCCAATTAGTCCCACTCCCCCCTGCTCTTTCCCCCATAGCCCTGCAAATTTCTCCTTTTCCAATGTAGCCTGAACGTGATCCTGGTTTTAATTTATTATTAACGGCACTGTGCTGGGATCTCTCCTGCTCAGCAGCCTCTGCTCCGGCAGCACAAACCGCAATCCCATGAGGGTCTTTTTAATTTGGGACGGGGCTCAGGAAATAAACCCACAAATTGCGTTCCCTACACAGGACGGTTAGGGTCGGTGCCTTTTATCATATTCTCCTTAGTTTAAGACCCTGGCTTGTTTGAAATGTAAATTATGTATAAATAAATGTTCTTGCGGCCCAGATGCAGCAGGAGCTGGAGCAATCTGCCTATGGACTCCGCGAAGCACTGGACAAAGTCAAACGGCTGACCTGTGAGAGTGTGCAGCTGAAATCCGGTAGGTCGTGAGATGGCGGCAATTTACTGACATCCTATCCAGGTCACTTGTGTTTTTTTCTTTTCCTCGTTTGACTAAATTTAGGTGTCCGCTGTGGCTCAGTGGGTAGCAGTCTCGCCTCAGAGTCAGAAGGTCGTGGGTTTGAGCCCCATTCCAGAGACTTGATCCCATAATCTAGGCTGACACTCCCAGTGCAGTATTGAGGGAGCGATGCACTGTCGGAGGGGCAGTACTGAGGGAGCGCTGCACTGTCGGAGGGGCAGTACTGAGGGAGCGCTGCACTGTCGGAGGGGCAGTGCTGAGGGAGCACAGCACTGTCGGAGGAGCAGCACTGAGGGAGCGCTGCAATGTCGGAGGGGCAGTACTGAGGGAGTGCTACACTGTCGGAGGTGCCGTCTTTTGGATGAGATGTTAAACCGAGGCCCCGTCTGCTCTCTTAGGTGGACGTAAAAGATCCCACGGCATTATTTCTAAGAAGGGTAGGGGCGTTCTCCCCTGTGTCCTGGCCAATATTTATCCCTCAAGCAACATCACTAAAAAAAATCAGATTATCTGGTCATTATCACATTGCTGTTTGTGGGAGCTTGCTGTGCACAAATTGGCTGCCGCGTTTCCTACATTACAACAGTGACTCCACTTCAAAAAGTACTTCATTGGCTGTAAAGCGTTTGGGACGTCCTGCGGTTGTGCAAGGCGCTGTAGAAAGGCAAGTTTTTTTTTACTTTAACTCTGTGTGTCACCGATAGGGCAAGTGACTTGTTACTGGGATCCACTCTGAGCCCAGCATTTTCAGGAGTTTCCTCTAAATCGGAAGGGTGTGTGTTCAAGGCCCACTCCAGGGACTTGAGTGCATGATCTAAGCTGACACTGCCAGTGTGGGGCTTGCTGCGCTCTCTGAGGTGTAGTGATCTGGAGGAGCCCAGGGGGTGGGTGTTAAAGACATTCAGAGCAGGGAGCTCTCTCGGAGTCTTAGCCAACATTCCTCCCTCAAGCCATGCCGCCAAAAAACAGATTAACTGGTCGCTCATTTTTGTTGCTCTTTGTAGGATCTTGCTGTGTGTAAAATGGTTGGCATGTTTACCTGCATAAGTCGATGCCATTCACCGGCTGTGAAGCACTTTGGGACAGGCACACGATGTGGGTGCAATTGGCATTTGGCGATCGCACAGAACAGACGCCAGTGAATCGGCAGAGCGCCCCCCCACCCCCGGCGAGTTACACCGCCCCGATTTTATTTTCCATGACTCCAATGGAAATGCAAACCGTGCGGAGTGTAAACCGGGGGCCCGATTCGCTGCACGCAGCAAGTGCTGGAATTCAGCGATGGTGCTCACCCGCCCCAGTCACGCACACTCCCGAACACGGGCGATGCAGTCCGTCACAGGCAGCTTGTTTTGAAGGAGCACCGCCGATTTTGCTGGGGTGTGAGTAAGGGGGAAGCGCTGAAGCGTGCTGGCGGTCCCGGTTAACCCTTCGATACCCGTTCCAGAGCTGGCGACCCTGGCTGGGGTGGAGGAGGAGCGAGACAAGCTGATGAAGGACAACAGCGGATACTTTGTGGAGCTGGCGACGACTGAGGCCTCACTGAAACTCTCGGAGGCGGCACTGGCCGAGCGGACGGAGAGGTGAGTCAGCCCGTCACCCAGGTGCGGCGGCACCTTCGCTTCTGTGGTTAGATTGTGCAGCAGTAAACATTCACGGCTCTAACCATATGAATATCTCTTTCCCCCCCCCCACCCCCAATAGGTTGCAGACCTGCGAAGCAGAGAGCAAGGAGTTGGCAGACGCTCTGAGGGAGAAGGTGCAGAGGTAATGGTGTTCAGAATGGTTGGCGTGAGTCCTCCAGCAGTCACTGATTCATTGGCTCGGAAGCACTTTGGGACACGCATCATACATAGGGTACTGAGCCAAACAGCCCACAATCAGAACGGCTAATGGAATGTTGGCCTTTATTTCGAGGGGGTTGGAATACAAAGGGGTGGAAGTGAAGCTTCAGTTGTACTGAGCTCTGGTCAGACCCCACCTGGAGTAAGGCGTTCAGTTCTGGGCCCCGCACCTCAGGAAGGATGTATTGGCCTTGGAGGGGGAGCAGCGCAGATTCACCAGAATGATACCGGGGCTAAAAGGGTTAAATTACGAGGACAGGTTGCACAGACTGGGCTTGTATTCTCTGGAGTTGAGAAGATTAAGGGGCGATATAATTGAGGTGTTTAAGATGATTAAAGGATTTGACAGGGTCGATAGAGAGAAACTATTTCCTCTGGTGGAGGGAGTCCAGAACAAGGGGACAGAACCTTAAAATTAGAGCCAGGCCGTTCAGGGGTGATGTCAGGAAGCACTTCTTCACACAAAGGGGAGTGGAAATCTGGAACTCTCTCCCCCAAAAAGCTGTTGAGGCTTGGGGTCAATTAGAAATTTCAAAACTGAGATCGATAGATTTTTGTGTATGGAACAGGTTCTGCATCCTCCTTTAGTCACTTTTTGTGTGATTTTATTTATATAGAATTTTTCTTTAACTGGTGTTTTGTGTTTTGCCCTCAGTCTGGAGGAGGCTGTAGATAATCTGAAGCAGGAGAAGGAAGGTGTGGAGTTGTCTGCAGCGGAGTCTCGGGTTCAGATCATCCGCCTGACCCGGGCCCTGAAGCTGAAGGATGAGGAGCTGCAGGAACTCTCCGATATACGGGCTCAGGCTGCACTGATCTCAGACAACAGCGAGGTAACCGGGCAACTGCAAGGGGGAGGGTGAACGGGGGCTGGGATGCCTGGGAGGGCAGACGTGTAGTTCACACTCGTTTGATCCTGCGACTGGTGTGAACTCGCCGCTCAGGTCAGGCCTCCGCGGGGTGGGCAGTGCGATATACTAACGGCCGGACCCTCGCTGTCCCCCCTGTGTAAACGACAGGCACTCCCCGTTAGACAGTGCTGGACACTTGGAGCGCTTCCTGAAGGAGGGCAGTGAGCAAGAAGCGAAGGAATTTGAAGAATAGGAACTGGCGCAGGGGCAGAGATGGTTTTTTGTGGCAGGAGGAGTTCCTGAAGGTCAGAGAGCAGTTTTAGGTCAGAGGTCAGGGGTGTAATGGGTTGGGGGCAGGGGTGGCGGGTGAGAGTCCAGCCTCGGTCCAGGGTCCGAGGACTCCAGAGTTTGACTGGAGGTGAACTTTACCGCACCAGAGACAGGCTGGTGATCCTTTGAAGGCTACTCAGAGCAATGAACAGTGGAGAGCGTCCCTCCCGTCCCGACCCCCTTCCCCATCCCGTCCTCTGAGCAGTGCCAATTATACCTGAGCGTCACTCTCTGTGATTCCTTATTTAGACCCTGCAGTTTCCGTGACCTCATTTTCTCCTGATTTCCATTTTTTTCTGGTTCTCTTGTGTCTGGTTCTAAATTACATTTTTTGACTAAAATTACAAAAGATTGCAAAGCCTCAGCAGGGGCTGATGGGGCATTTAATCGGTCGGTATCTGGATTTGCACCGCCCCCTCTTCCCCCCCCCCCCCCCCCCACATATCCTGTGGGACGGACTCCTGTTATTTTTAGCCTGGCCTACTTCTGGCCGCACTCCAGAGCGATGGCCTGAATCTTGGGGAGCTTTTCCCGGGAAATTGGGTTGTGATATAATTATCGGCACAAATGAGCTTTTAGAGACTCGTGGCCCCTTCACTCATCGCTTGTCCAACTTGCTCAAGGTGCAAGAGCCCATGGACTGGTCCCCGACATGCAGACGGGAGACGGACGGTAACCACTCCGCCCTCGGCTTTCTGCCCTTCCTTAAAAGCCATTGGTGCTGAAACCCTCGTCAGCACTTCTGTCACCGCCAGACTCGCAGTTTTATTCGCCCCGCGCCAAGCTCCACCTCAAACTCGACTTGTCCCCGAGCTCTGTGCATGCTTTATCCCGTGCCTCCCAAACCCCCTAATTCTCCCCCCCCCCCCCCCCCCCCCCCCCAAAAACCCGGCTCCTAAGGCGCATTGATTTATCCAATCCCTGTCCTTGTTTATTAGTCCCTCCAATGCCTTGTTCCAGCCTCCCTCTGCGACCTCCTCCAGCCCCAAGTCGCATTCCTCGCCCTCCGAACTCCTGACTGGTTCACTGTATCCTCCTAGCCTCCAGTCCACTAACTACGGCGCCATCTTCTGCCACCACAACACTGAACGCTGGCACTCTCTCACTGAACCTCTTAGACTTGCTTTGTGTCTCTTTGTTTTCTCCCCACCCCACTCCCCCTTTCAAAGGTCTCATCAAAACCTGACTTTTGACCTCCCTTTGGTCACCTGACAACCCTGGTCCGATCCACCCTGGTGTGAAGTGCCCCGGGATGAGTGGCTATGTTGACGGTGCTGTAAGTGCTGCTTGAGTTGTTGTAGATGTAGCTTGGTGCACTGTTAGTTTTTTAATAGGTTCATTCAATAAGATTTTCAAGATGAGAGGTTTTGATAGAGTAGAGAGAGAGAAAAACGATTCCCTCTGGCGAGTGGATCAATAACCAGAGGTCAGAGATTCAAAATCATTGGCGAGAGATCTAGCGGGGAGATGAGAGTTGTGGGGATCTGGAACGCTCGACCTGTAAAGGTGGTGGAAGCTGATCCCATCAATAATTTTAAAGGGAGTTGGACGGGTACACGAGGATGAGGAACTGACAGGGTTACAGACAAAAAGCGGGGATGAGGGACTGAGCACGACTGCTCGATCAAAGAGCCAGCACAGACACGATGGGCCGAATGGCCTCCTTCTGCGCTGTCAGTTTCTCTGATTCTATGAACCTTTCTTTGTGCACACCGGCTGAGGTAATGTCTGTTTTATCTGACTCGCTGAGCCCACGAAACCAGGACCTCCAGACGAGTTTTCCCACCAGTTATGAGTTTGGGAGCTGCAAGCACAATAAGGCGTGAGCTCCAGCTGCCTTGTGTGCAGATCAGCCGGACAGGAAGGGCTGCTAGTTTGTCCCCTGGTCTGTACAGAGATGGCTGGGGAGAGGGGCTGTAAGGGTAGTACGATTGGCCGCATGCGTCCCCTCAACAACTGGGCTCCTGCTTGCTATCCAGAGACTCCTGGTGGAACGTGTGTGTGTGGGTTGAGTGAGGATGGGGCGGGGGTTAGACACAGCGCACAGAGTCTGTTGATACTCCGGGTCACAGAGTGAGATACCCGAGTGTGTCCGACGCCCGTGGAAGTGGGCTCCAGCCAGAGTCGTCCCCTTCGGACAAGGGAGGGAGGATTAAGAATCGCCTTGTACAAGAGCTAGATACCCTGTGACGTAAATCAGGGCCAGAGTGATCTCCCGGACTAGTTTTGATCCTCTAAGAGGGTCGGAGAGGAATTTTCCCTTTTTTCCCCTCTACTTGACCCTGGGTTTTTTCTCTTGCCTCTCCCGGGAGGTTACATGGCTCTGGGAGGATGGTGATGCACAAGGCGTCACAACTGTTGGGGACAGGCTGGATGGACCAGGAGGTCTTCGCCTGTCTGTCATTTTTGTACATTGGTGTGTCGCGACCCTACAACAGGGTGGCTGAAGTCGCTGGGCTCTCTGGGTGGCTGCAGTAGATGGGCGGAGGAGGCTGATTGCTTTGCTCTATTGGGAGAGTAAACCCTTGAATATCCTGTTTGTTCTCGTGTCAGTTTATGGAGCAGGAGCTGAAGATGTCCCGGGAGCAGCTGATGGAGACGGAGGGACAGCTCAGTGAACAGGTCCGCCTCTTGCACGCTCGTAACCTGGAATGTGAGGAGCTGCGGTGAGTGAGCGAGCGAGCGAGTGGACCGCTTCGCTTCCCAACCCTCCCCTCCCCTGCCCACCCTCACCCTGATCAAAGCACGTGTGTGGGTGGATTGCTGGCTGACTGCATGGAGGAAGCGGGGACAGGGAGTCAACCACCCAGACCAATGTGGGCTGAGGTCGGGGGGAGGGGCCGGCTGAGGTCGGGGAGGGGTGGGCTGAGGTCGGGGGGGAGGGGTGGGCTGTGGTCGGGGGGGAGGGGTGGGCTGAGGTCGGGGGGGGGAGGGGTGGGCTGAGGTCGGGGGGGAGGGGCCGGCTGAGGTCGGGGAGGGGTGGGCTGAGGTCGGGGGGGGGAGGGGTGGGCTGAGGTCGGGGGGGGAGGGGTGGGCTGAGGTCGGGGGGGGGAGGGGTGGGCTGAGGTCGGGGGGGAGGGGTGGGCTGAGGTCGGGGGGGGAGGGGTGGGCTGAGGTCGGGGGGGAGGGGTGGGCTGAGGTCGGGGGGGGAGGGGAGGGGCCGGCTGAGGTCGGGGGGGGAGGGGAGGGGCTGGCTGAGGTCGGGGGAGGGGGGCGGGCTGAGGTCGGGGGGGGAGGGGTGGGCTGAGGTCGGGGGGGGGAGGGGAGGGGGGAGGGGCGGGCTGAGGTCGGGGGGAGGGGCGGGCTGAGGTCGGGGGGGAGGGGCGGGCTGAGGTCGGGGGGAGGGGCGGGCTGAGGTCGGGGGGAGAGGCGGGCTGAGGGGGAGGGGAGGGGTGGGCTGTGGTCGGGGGGGAGGGGAAGGGCGGGCTGTGGTCGGGGGGGGAGGGGCGGGCTGTGGTCTGGGGGGAGGGGCGGGCTGAGGTCGGGGGGAGGGGTGGGCTGTGGGGAGGGGAGGGGCGGGCTGAGGTCTGGGGGGAGGGGAAGGGCGGGCTGTGGTCGGGGGGTCGGGAGGGGCCGGCTGAGGTCGGGGGGAGGGGCGGGCTGAGGTCGGGGGGAGGGGCGGGCTGAGGTCGGGGGGGGGAGGGGCGGGCTGTGGTCGGGGGGGGGAGGGGCGGGCTGTGGTCGGGGGGGGAGGGGAGGGGCGGGCTGAGGTCACAGTGGGGGTCAGTAAATGGAGGGTCTTGGAATTGATGGGCTGGGGCTTGGGAGGTGACCTTGGCTGTGGTGGAATTCGCCGACCCTCCTCGCACACTGACTGAACGAGAATTATTGTCTGCAGTCCTCAATGCTGCACCGGTAAAAATGTTTATTTTCTTTCTCAACCAGGACTTGGTGTGACCGCTTCAAAATGAACTTGGATACGGTTAAGAATGATGCGCGAGAGATGTTGCTGGAGATGGGAGAGCAGATGAACCAGGGCATGGTAGAGATCTCTGCTCTGAAAGGGCAAATGCAAGATGTCACCAAGTCAGCTGAGAGCACTCTCAGGAATTGGCAGCAGGTGGGTCTCCTGTAACTCGCGATTCCACATTCTGCCCCCCCGGCTCACGAGCAGAAAGGGCTCCCAGCAACCCAGTTGGTGAAGTCGGTCAGCGCGCTGATCACCGCCCAGTCACCCCTGCTGGAAATTGCACGCCTTTGAGCGTCGCCTTAGCTGTTATCACCATCCTCTCCATCACCAAGACCACCTACTTCTACCTCCGTAACATCGCCCGTCTCCCCAACTACCTCAGCTCATCCACTGAAACCCTCATCCGTACCTTTGTTGCCTCCAGACTCGACTATTGCAAACGCTGTCCTGGTTGGTCTCCCATCCCCCACCCTCCATAAACTGGAGCTCATCCAAAACTCTGCTGCCTGAGTCCCGTTCACCCATCACCCCCTGTGCTCGCTGACCTACATTGGCTCCTGGTCCGGCAACGCCTCGATTTAAAAAAAATAAATAAATAAAATTCACATCCTTGTTTTCAAATCCCTCCATGGCCTCGCCCCTCCCTATCACTGTAACCGCCTCCAGCCCTACAACCCTCCGAGATCTCTGCGATGCTCCAACTCTGGCCTCTTGTCCATCCCCAATTTCCATCACTCCACCATTGGCGGCCGTGCCTTCAGCTGCCTGGGCCCTAAGCTCTGGAATTCCCTCCCTAAACCTCTCCGCCTCTCTTTCTTCTTTTAAGACGCTCCTTAAAACCTCCCTCTTTGACCAAGCTTTTAGTCACCTGTCCTAATAGCTCCTTATATGGCTCGGTATCAGATTTTGTTTGATTCCACTCCTGTGAAGCGCCTTGGGACGTTTAACTACATTGAAGGCGCTGTATAAATGGAAGTTGTTGTTGCCCGGGTGGTGAAGTGGTTAATGCGCTGATCACCATCCAGCGCTGGATTGTGCACACGTTTGACCATTAGCCTGGCTGTGATGCCCTCCATGGTCCAATAGCCTGCTAATGCTCATTCTCTGAGCTCACAGCTGAGCGTGCTTACCAGTCTGAGGTGTCTGGGCTGCTCGTGCAGAAGCAAAGGAAACAAATGGCTGTTCTGGAGGCAGCTGGGAGGAGTTCCGAGCGCAGTTGTGCGGTTGAGTTAACCGACTTACAACTGCAATAATCACTGAACCATCCCAGGTTACCGGCTCTTCCTCCACTGATGATGATTACAGCACCCACCCACCTCGCGCTATCACGATGCCAGCTCTCCTGATGTTACCGGCCGTCACTGAGACGAATACTTACGGCTGATGGGACTTGTTCAATTGCTGCATGTGCAAGCTAGAGATTTTTATTGTTATTCGAGTCACACTAGGGGAATCGGCAGTCGGTTAGTTGAGAAGAAGGAGCTTGCATTTATATAGCACCTTTCACAACCTCAGGGCGCCCCAAAGCCCTTCACAGCCCGGTAACGTGTAGTTACTGTTGTATTGTTGGAAACACGGCAGCCTAATTGTGCACAGCAAGATCCCATAAACAGCAATGTGATAATGACCAGACTGAGGAACACCCTTCACTGTTAAATGGGATAGATTCAGAACAGATCTAGCAGCTCAAAACTGGGCATCCATGAGGCACTGTGGGCCATCAGCAGCAGCAGAATTGTATTCCACCACAAACTGTAACCTCATGGCCTGGCATATCCCTCACTCTACCACTACCATCAAGCCAGGGGACCAACCCTGGTTCAATAAGGAGTGTAGAAGAGCATGTCAGGAGCAGCACCAGGCGTACCTAAAAATGAAGCTGCAACACAGGACTACATGCACGCTAAAAAGCAGAAGCAGCATGCTATAGACAGGGCTAAGCGGTCCCACAATCAACGGATCAGATCAAAGCTCTGCAGTCCTGCCACATCCAGTCGTGAATGGCGGTGGACCATTAAACAACTAACTGCCAGCTGTGGCTCAGTGGGTAGCACACTCGCCTCTGAGTCAGAAGGTTGTGGGTTCAAGTCTCACTCCCAGTACTTGAGCACATAAAGCTAGGCTGACACTCCAGTGCAGTGCTGAGGGAGTGCCACACTGTCTGAGGTGCCATCTTTCGGATGCAGCGTTAAACTGAGGCCCCGTCTGCTCTCAGGTGGACGTAAAAGATCCCCGGGCACTATTTCGAAGAAGAGCAGTGGAGTTCTCCCTGGTGTCCTGGCCAACATCACTGAAACAGATTATCTGGTCATTATCACATTGCTGTTTGTGGGAGCTTGCTGTGCGCAAATTGGCTGCCGTGTTTCCCACATTACAACAGTGACTCCACTTCAAAAGCACTTCATTGACTGTAAAGTGCTTTGGGACGTCCAGTGGTCGTGAAAGGCACTTACTCACCAATAACCTGCTCACTGATGCCCAGTTTGGGTTCCGCCAGGACCACTCAGCTCCAGACCTCATTACAGCCTTGGTCCAAACATGGACAAAAGAGCTGAATTCGTGAGGTGAGGTGAGAGTGACTGCCCTTGACATCAAGGCAGCATTTGACCGAGTGTGGCATCGAGGAGCCCTAGTAAAACTGAAGTCAATGGGAATCGGGGGGAAAACGCTCCACTGGCTGGAGTCATACCTCGCACAAAGGAAGATGGTTGTGGTGGTTGAAGGTCAATCATCATAGCCCCAGGACATCGCTGCAGGAGTTCCTCAGGGCAGTGTCCTAGGCTCAACCATCTTCAGCTGCTTCATCAATAACCTTCCCTCCAACATAAGGTCAGAAATGGGGATGTTTGCTGATGACTGCACAGTGTTCAGTGCCATTCGCAACTCCTCAGATAATGAAGCAGTCCATGCCTGCAAGACCTAGACGACATTCAGGCTTGGGCTGATAAGTAGCAGGTAACATTCGCGCCACACAAGTGCCAGGCAATGACTATCTCCAACAAGTGAGAGTCTAACCACCGCCCCATGATATTCAACAGCATTACCATCACCGAATCCCCCACCATCAACATCCTGGGGGTCACCATTGACCAGAAACTTAACTGGACCAGCCACATAAATACTGTGGCAACAAGAGCAGGTCAGAGGCTAGGTATTCTGCAGCGAGTGTCTCACCTCCTGATTCCCCAAAGCCTTTCCACCATCTACAAGGCACAAGTCAGGAGTGTGATGGAATACTCTCCACTTGCCTGGATGAGTGCAGCTCCAACAACACTCAAGAAGCTCGACACCATCCAGGACAAAGCAGCCCGCTTGATTGGCACCCCATCCACCACCTTAAACATTCACTCCCTCCACCACTGGCGTACCGTGGCTGCAGTGTGTACCATCTACAAGATGTACTGCAGCAACTCGCCAAGGCTTCTTCGGCAGCACCTCCCAAACCCGCGACCTCTTCCACCTAGAAGGACAAGGGCAGCAGGCACATGGGAACACCATCACCTGCAAGTTCCCCTCCAAGTCACACACCATCCTGACTTGGAAGTATATCATCGATCCTTCATCGTCTCTGGGTCAAAATCCCTAACAGCACTGTGGGAGTACCTTCACCACACGGACTGCAGCGGTTCAAGAAGGCGGCTCACCATCACCTTGTCAAGGGCAACTAGGGATGGGCAATAAATGCTGGCCTTGCCAGCGATGCCCACATCCCATGAACGAATATAAAAAATAAAGATAATTAGTTTTTTAGTGATTTTTGGTTGAGGGATGAATATTGGCAAGGACACCCTTGTTGTTCTTCCAATCGTGGCCGTGGGATCTTTTACGTACCCGAGAGAGCAGACGGGGCCTTGGTTTAACGTCTTTCTCAAGTTCTGGACAGTGGGACTGTGGACCTGAGCTGGAGCATCGGTCAGTGGGACTGGGCCGGGAGGAGGCCCGGTCAGTGGGACTGGGCCGGGAGGAGGCCCGGTCAGTGGGACTGGGCCAGGAGGAGGCCCGGTCAGTGGGACTGGGCCGGGAGGAGGCCCGGTCAGTGGGACTGGGCCGGGAGGAGGCCCGGTCAGTGGGACTGGGCCGGGAGGAGGCCCGGTCAGTGGGACTGGGCCGGGAGGAGGCCCGGTCAGTGGGACTGGGCCGGGAGGAGGCCCGGTCAGTGGGACTGGGCCGGGAGGAGGCCCGGTCAGTGGGACTGGGCCGGGAGGAGGCCCGGTCAGTGGGACTGGGCCGGGAGGAGGCCCGGTCAGTGGGACTGGGCCGGGAGGAGGCCCGGTCAGTGGGACTGGGCCGGGAGGAGGCCCGGTCAGTGGGACTGGGCCGGGAGGAGGCCCGGTCAGTGGGACTGGGCCGGGAGGAGGCCCGGTCAGTGGGACTGGGCCGGGAGGAGGCCCGGTCAGTGGGACTGGGCCGGGAGGAGGCCCGGTCAGTGGGTCTGGGCCGGGAGGAGGCCCGGTCAGTGGGTCTGGGCCGGGAGGAGGCCCGGTCAGTGGGTCTGGGCTGGGAGGAGGCCTCGGTCAGTGGGTCTGGGTAGAGGCCTCGGTCAGTGTGTCTGGGCCGGGAGGAGGCCCGGTCAGTGGGTCTGGGCCGGGAGGAGGCCTCGGTCAGTGGGTCTGGGTAGAGGCCTCGGTCAGTGGGTCTGGGCCGGGAGCGGCCTCGGTCAGTGGGTCTGGGCCGGGAGCGGCCTCGGTCAGTGGGTCTGGGTAGAGGCCTCGGTCAGTGGGTCTGGGTAGAGGCCTCGGTCAGTGGGTCTGGGCTGAGACAGTAACTTTCCAGGTTTTGTGCTGGTTCATTTTGGTATTCAGTGTCTTTGCCTGAAATCTCTGTGACGTTCGTTGCTTTGCTTTCTCAAGAATCGACCAGGGGCCGTTGCTGGGACTGACCAACTGCCCCCTGCGTCCCAAACAAAGGAGGAGGTACAGGAAGTGGAGGAGAGGGCGCAATCCAGCGAAGGTAAATCCATTGGGGAGGCGGGGGGAGAGCTGATCGGGGGCTGGGTGGGTGGGCGGTTAGGGGAGGGGGCTGGGTGGCCGGGAGCTAGGGGAGGGGGTTGGGGGGCGGTTAGGGGAGGGGGCTGGGTGGCCGGGAGCTAGGGGAGGGGGCTGGGTGGGCAGGGGGTCAGGGGAGGGGGCTGGGTGGGCGGGGGTCAGGGGAGGGGGCTGGGTGGGCGGGGGTTGGGGAGGGGGCTGGGTGGCCGGGAGCTAGGGGAGGGGGCTGGGTGGGCGGGGGTTGGGGAGGGGGCTGGGTGGGTAGGGGGCTGGGTGGGCAGGGGGTCAGGGGAGGGGGCTGGGTGGACAGGGGGTCAGGGGAGGGGGCTGGGTGGGCAGGGGGTTGGGTGGACGGGGGGAGGGGGCGGGGGTTAGGGGAGGGGGGTGGGTGTGGGGTCAGGGGAGGGGGATGGGTGGGCGGGGGTTAGGGGAGGGGGATGGGTGGGCGGGGGTTAGGGGAGGGGGATGGGTGGGCAGGGGGTCAGGGGAGGGGGCGGGGGTTAGGGGAGGGGGCTGGGTGGGTGGGGGTCAGGGGAGGGGGCTGGGTGGGCGGGGGTTGGGGAGGGGGCTGGGTGGCCGGGAGCTAGGGGAGGGGGCTGGGTGGGCGGGGGTTGGGGAGGGGGCTGGGTGGGTAGGGGCTGGGTGGGCAGGGGGTCAGGGGAGGGGGCTGGGTGGACAGGGGGTCAGGGGAAGGGGCTGGGTGGGCGGGGGTTGGGGAGGGGGCTGGGTGGCCGGGAGCTAGGGGAGGGGGCTGGGTGGGCGGGGGTTGGGGAGGGGGCTGGGTGGGTAGGGGGCTGGGTGGGCAGGGGGTCAGGGGAGGGGGCTGGGTGGACAGGGGGTCAGGGGAGGGGGCTGGGTGGGCAGGGGGTTGGGTGGACGGGGGTCAGGGGAGGGGGGATGGGTGGGCGGGGGTTAGGGGAGGGGGCGGGGGTTAGGGGAGGGGGGTGGGTGTGGGGTCAGGGGAGGGGGATGGGTGGGCGGGGGTTAGGGGAGGGGGATGGGTGGGCGGGGGTTAGGGGAGGGGGATGGGTGGGCAGGGGGTCAGGGGAGGGGGCGGGGGTTAGGGGAGGGGGCTGGGTGGGTGGGGGTCAGGGGAGGGGGCTGGGTGGGCAGGGGGTCAGGGGAGGGGGCTGGGTGGGCGGGGGTCAGGGGAGGGGGCTGGGTGGGCGGGGGTTGGGACGGGTCAGACACTGGCCTTTGCTCTCTGGATTTGATTCCTACCCTGACTGACGGGATGAAGGTCTCCTGCAAGAGTTCTGTTTAAAATTTATCTTAGTCTTTAGTCTTAGCCAATGTCCCTCGCTGCACAGAATAAAACGAGACCTCGCCAGTGCTGCAGTGACTGTGCTCATTATCAAGGCAGTGTAGAGGGGCTGCTGTCGGCAGCAAGCCCATGCATTGCCTCCCAATCATTCCTGCTGGAAACCGTGTACGTGCATTGGGTGCGGACAGTGCCCAACAAAACTGTGACGCCTCTTGTAGTCGAATCTCTTTCCAACGCTCAATAGTCTAGGTTCACACGTGAAGCATGGCAACTTGGTGAGGTACCAGAGGGCAGCTGTGGAATTCAGGAGAGTCTGCCTTGCTGTGTTGCTTGGACTGAACTGTACTGTTTGCTATTTACTGCAGTGCTCAGATTTATCTCTTCTTTTCCTACTGTCTGTTTTTACAGAGCATCAGGAAGGGGCTCCATGTGGCATCAGGAGCGAGCAAAGTGCCTTTGCTCCCATCGAGCCAACAACGCCAAAACGAGCGGGTAAGGTGTCGGCACAAATCATCGCAATAACCAGCCGCAGCCTAGCTTTTATACAGACACTCATCTAACCCGTGCTGTACCTGCCCTGGGAATGTTTGATGGGACAGTGTAGAGGGAGCTTTACTCTGTATCTAACCCGTGCTGTACCTGCCCTGGGAGTGTTTGATGGGGTAGTGTAGAGGGAGCTTTACTCTGTATCTAACCCGTGCTGTACCTGCCCTGGGAGTGATGTGCCCACAATGGTACGTATGAACGTCCTTCATCTGATGAACATGAAATTCACTGACTGAAAGATAAATGAATTGGCTGTTCTGAGGTGTGTGAGGACCGTTTGGGAATAACTCTCCAGCTGGCCTCCTGCACTCTTGTTTTTTTAAAGAGTGGTGCTGCTGTCTTTCAAACCTTCTGAATGGTCAATACTAGAATAAAAAGGAATATTCTGATTCCCTTTGCTCTGCAGTCCTGTGCCAGCCTGTGTCCATCGACTCTGCACCACCTCAATGCATTGAATTTCAAATCCTCACCGTTTATAAACCTCCCACATGACCTGTCCCCACCCTTCACCCCTGGGCCCTCAGTCCCAGCCCGTACCCCTCGTTCCTCTGACACTGGTTGAGTGTACAGCCAGTATCTTTGTCATTGCGGCCCAGAGCTGCTGGAGACTTCTGGTCTCCCCGTCCTGCACCCTGCTCAGCTACCCCCCTCGATGGCAAAGCCTTCGGCTGTTCGAGCCCCTCCCTCAACCCCTCTGCCTCGTTATCTTATCTCCCTCCTCTAAAGGTCTCCTGAAAACCGTGCATGCGATGTTTGCCCCCCACTCTCCCGTTGCTGCTCGGTGCCATTTCTACCCCGTGAAGGTCTGGTCAAGTTTAAGAACATAAGAAATAGGAGCAGGAGTCGGCCATTCGGCCCCTCGAGCCTGCTCCACCATTCAATAAGATCATGGCTGATCTTCTACCTCATCTCCACTTTCCTGCACTATCCCCATATCTCTTGATTCCCTTAATATTCAAAAATCTATTGATCTCTGTCTTGAATATACTCAACGACTGAGCCTCCACAGCCCTCTGGGGTAGAGAATTCCAAAGATTCACCACCCTCTGAGTGAAGAAATTCCTCCTCATCTCAGTCCTAAATGGCCGACCCCTTATTCTGAGACTGTGACCCCTGGTTCTAGACTCCCCAGCCAGGGAAAACATCCTCCCTGCATCTACCCTGTCGAGCCCTGTAAGAATTTTGTATGTTTCAATGAGATCACCTCTCATTCTTCTAAACTCTAGAGAATATAGGCCTAGTCTACTCAATCTCTCCTCATAGGACAATCCCCCCATCCCAGGAACCAGTCTGGTGAACCTTCGTTGCACTCCGTCTATGGCAAGTATATCCTTCCTTAGGTAAGGAGACCAAAACTGTACACACTACTCCAGGTGTGGTCTCACCAGGGCCCGATATAATTGCAGTAAGATGTCTTTACTCTTATACTCAAATCCTCTTGTAATAAAGGCCAACATACCATTTGCTTTCCTAATTGCTTGCTGTACCTGCATGTTAACTTTCAGTGATTCGTGTACAAGGATTCCCAGGTCCCTCTGAACACCAACATTTCCCAATCTCTCACCATTTAAAAAATACTCTGCTTTTCTATTTTTCCTACCAAAGTGGATAACTTCACATTTTTCCACATTATATTCCATTTGCCATGTTCTTGCCCACTCACTTAGCCTGTCTATATCCCCTTGAAGCCTCCTTGCATCCTCCTCACAACTTACATTCCCACCCAGCTTTGTATCATCAGCAAACTTGAATATATTACATTTGGTCCCCTCATCCAAATCATTGATGTAGATTGTGAATAGCTGAGGCCCAAGCACTAATCCTTGCGGTATCCCACTAGTTACAGCCTGCCAATCCGAAAATGACCCGTTTATTCCTCCTGTCTGTTTTCTGTCCGCTCACTAATCCTCAATCCATGCTAGTATATTACCCCCAATCCCATGAGTCCTAATTTTGTTTAATAATCTCTTGTATGGCACCTTATCAAATGCCTTCTGAAAATCCAAATACACCACATCCACTGGTTCCCCCTTATCTAATCTGCTAGTTACAACCTCAAAAAACTCTAACAGATTTGTCAAACACGATTTTCCTTTCATAAATCCGTGTTGACTCTGCCCAATCCTATTATTATTTTCTAAGTGCCCTGTTACCACGTCCTTAATAATAGATTCTAGCATTTTTCCCTAGTACTGATGTCAGGCTAACTGGTCTGTCGTTCCCCGTTTTCTCTCTCCCTCCTTTCTTAAATAGTGGGTTTACATTTGCTACCTTCCAATCCGCGGGAACCATTCTAGAATCTCTGGAATTTTGGAAAATGACAAACGATGCATCCACTATCTTTATAGCCTCTGTAAGATGGTTAAATTCCCCCGTGTCCTTTAACCCGTCCAACAGTTTTAAAGTTCAGACCCGTCGAACAGACAACACAAAACAGAAGGATTCGAGAATAACTTTCTTTTTACTTAAAATCAGTAAGCTCACACAAACCTGTTGCCTATAATACTCCCGATTCTATCGCCGCACACACAGCTTTATTCCCTTACTTTAAGCTCAAACCATTATAAGCCAACACTGCACACGTACTAACACCAGCGAGTGGTCAGTTCGGCGATGGCTCGACGTACGACTTTAACTGGCAACTGACCAAGTCGCGCCCCCCCCTTCCCCCCGGAGTGTCTTAAAACAGTATCTCATACCCTAAAAACCTGGGCAGGCTCCTCAATGCGTATGTGTCCCAAACTGTGTGACAAATAGGGTTACGGTAGCATCGTGGTTAGGGTGCTGGACTAGTAATCCGGAGGCCTGGTAATGAGTTCAAATCCCACCACGGCAGCTGGGGAATTTAAACTCAGTTAATTAAATAAATCTGGAATAAAAAGCTAGTGTCAGTAATGGTGACCATGAAACTACCGGATTGTCGTAAAAACCCATCTGGTTCACTTAATGTCCTTTTTAAGGAAGGAAATCTGCTGTCCTTACCTGGTCTGGCCTATATGTGACTCCAGACCCACAGCAATGTGGTTGACTCTTAGCAAGCCACTCAGTTTTTATGAAGCTGATCACCACCAATTATGGATAGGCAATAAATGCGACGCCCACATCCCGTGAATTAATTTTTAAAAAATGGTCGGCAGTTGTTTTCCTCTTCTTATCAGTGGGCCGTTCACACCATTTGCCTGAAGATGTTCCTGACTTTGTAACGCCCAACCGTTTGTTCCTGCTCAGAGTCTGTCGCTTCCTTATCTGATTAACAGCTTTCGTACAAAGTTCCCGCAGGAACCAGCCTCTCGAAGCATGCTGGTATATTAGATTTGGTTAACTTTTAAGTTTGGTCAAATTATAGCAAATTCTTACAGCAAATGGCTTCTTCTTCCAGTCCACCCTCCAGTGCACAGGCACTTACACTTTGTAGGCATTGTCTTCTTCCCTTGGCGTCTTCTGCAACAATTTGATCCACTCTCGTTGCTTGCATCGCCTGTTAACACGACAGGTTAGTGTCAATAGATATAACACAATCACCAATGGAATAATGATCAAAACGTGGGAAATAATCCTTATCCAAGGATCAACCTCGATATTCGTACCGATATCCCACCAGGATGAATCTTCCCCGACCTTAGGGATTGCTTTACGCAGTTCACTGTTTTCCTGGGCCAAGGTAAAGAAGTGCTTTTGGGACTGACTAACACGTCTCATTAACTCTACCAAGTGTTCCGGCAGAGGTGGAATGTCATAGCCGAACCGAGTCGCATACTGGTGTAGTTGATCCCTTAACTCATCTTTTAGATCTATATTTACTTGCCTATGCGAATAAATACATAACAATACCCGCGCCCCAAGTCTCACAGGTTGGACTGGGGTAAAACAAGAAGTTCCTGTCGCAACAGGACAAGTCAGGTTGTTACCGTACTGGTATTCCCGGTGCATTGTAGTGACACAGTATTCACCCTTCCCTCGATATGCAGATCGTACGAGAAATGCTGTCCCGCCATCACTTTCATGGTGCAGTTCCATGCTATCCCATCCCAATCAAACCCGCACGCAGGGGCTGCGTGTTCTACCATGTCATAAGGGCAGATAAATGTGTCCTGAGCTTGCGCACACCCGGTAAGATCGGGGGCCACCCATGTGGTCCCACCACGCAGATCACGTACTTCGGGGGTTCATCATACCTTATTAAGTGGTCTCCCTGACGTACTCCTATGTTCTCCACACGAAACAGAGGATTTGGGGTCGCCTTTTCGGGCAAAATGGAATAGTATAATACCATCCCTAACAGGGTGATGTTCTGTTCCTGAAAATGGCATTCATGTTTCACCAGGTCCACCTGTACCAACCTCCTGACTTTACACAGATTCATGGTAAATTGGTCAGTGGACATTGCCCTCAAGTGTCGATCAGTCACCCACGAGGGAAGCTTCCCCTTCAGCAATGCTCTGCAAGTTTTCACGGGCTTGTTCCACTAACCAAGATCCGTACATTACACAAACATCATTTCACACGGCCTCGCTAGTTTACTCTCATTCTATTTCCCCTTTCTTTATCAATTTCATGGTCCTCTGCTGAATTCTAAAATTCTCCCAATCCTCAGGCTTACTACTCTTTTTGGCAACATTATTAGCCTCTTCCTTTGATCTAATACTATCTTTAACTTCTCTTGTTAGCCACTGTTGGACCACTTTTCCTGTGGGGTTTTTGTGCCATAAAGGAATGTATATTTGTTGTAAATTATGTATTAATTCTTTAAATGCTAGCCATTGTTTGTCTACCATCATACCTTTTAATGTACTTTATCAATCTACCTCCGCCAACTCGCCCCTCATACCTACGTAGTTTGCTTTGTTTAGATTTAAGACCCTAGTTTCGGATTTAACTAAATCACTCTCAAGCTCAATATAAAATTCTTCATATTATGATCACTCTTCCCTAAAGGCCCCTTTACTACAAGGTTATTAATTAACCCTTTCTCATTGCACAATAATCTTTAACTTTACTCGTTAAGCGTGCTGTGTAGACAATACAGTTTACTAGTTAAGTGTTTGTGTAACTTTTAGCTGTGTCTGTGTTTTTGCAGAGTGTGATGCAGAAGCTTCTCTCGACATCGGAAGCTGTCATGGTGCCTTCACCAGAGTTGAGCCCATAACGCCCAAGAAAGCGGGTGAGGTGTTGGTGTAGTTGGTGCATGGGCTGTATCAGCTGAAGGCGCTGCCATCGAGGGGTTGGGGGGGAACTGAGCTGGGTGCAGGGCGGGAGGGTGAATAAACTGGCCGGTTCTGAGCAGCAGCAATGGGCTGCAACAGGCTCATTCCTCCCCTCTGGGTTAGTGCAGGACACGGGTAATAATTGGCCAGGGAGATTTCTCCCCACTCTTGAATAACCGGTTCGGCAGGCCCATCAACCCTCCACTAACTCGCTCGTGCAGCCATTCTTCGTGCGTTATCCTCGGCAGCGGGTGTTGGCAGGCTATTCAACAGCGGGCGGCATCACAGCTGAGCCTGATCTGATCTCCCCTCTTCCCCTCTCCCTCTTGTTTATTTTTAGCTGATTAACTCCTTGGTTGGAGCAGGGTATGGAGGGATTTGATATGAACCCACTGTTTGCTAAGATTGCACTGTAGGATTTCAATGAAAGGTATGAATGTGCTAGTGACATCTAGTGCCACAATGCCCCAAGTTGGCCAGGTCCTGGGTTCAGGTAAGGTGTCCTGTTTTGTACCAGTGGGGAACTCCCGGTTTGTGCCCAGTGCGGCTCTGATCCAGGTTGCTATTTCTATTCCCGCTCTAGATGTTGAAGATACCCTGTTGCTGAGAGTGGCCCAGCTGCGAGAGGCCCTGTGGAAGCTCCTCGATGTACGCTCGCTCACCGAGAGGGCAATGCAGCTGCAGGTACAGGACCTGCAGCAGGATATGTAAGTCCAGCGCCTGAAACAGCCGCAGTCCCTTTCAAATCGCAGTGTTTGGGCTGACGCTGCAAGAGTCCCGGTGTGGGTGTTTAGGAGCACGCCAGCTGGATGTGGCTTTTGTTCCGTCGCTCTGCATCTGTGGCACTGATGGGTGTCACCCACAACTCAGAGGGCAGCACTCTCGCCTCCGAGTCAGAAGTTCGTGGGTTCAAGTCCTAATCCAGAATCTTGAGCACAAAATCCAGGCCAACACACCCAGTGCAGTACTGACGGAGCGCCGCACTGTCGGAGGGGCAATACTGACGGAGCGCCGCACTGTCGGAGGGGCAATACTGACGGAACACTGCACTGTCGGAGGGGGGCAGTACTGAGGGAGTGCTGCACTGTCGGAGGGGCAGTACTGAGGGAGTGCTGCACTGTCGGAGGGGCAGTATTGAGGGAGCACTGCACTGTCGGAGGGGCAGTACTGAGGGAGCGCTGCACTGTCGGAGGGGCAGTACTGAGGGAGCGCTGCACTGTCGGAGGGGCAGTACTGAGGGAGCATAGAAGATAGGAGCAGGAGTAGGCCATTCGGCCCCTCAAGCCTGCTCCGCCATTTAATGAGATCATGGCTGATCATCCAAATTCAGTACCCTGTCCCTGCTTTCTCCCCATATCCCTTGATCCCTTTAGCCTTAAGAAATATATCTAACTCCTTCTTGAATATATTTAATGAATTGGCCTCAACTGCCTTCTGTGGTAGAGAATTCCACAGGTTCACCACTCTCTGGGTGAAGAAATTCCTCCTCATCTCAGTCCTAAATGGCTTACCCCTTATACTTAGACTGTGACCTCTGGTTCTGGACTCCCCCGCCATCGGGAACATCCTTCCTGCATCTAGTCTGTCTAGTCCTGTTAGAATTTTCTAAATTTCAATGAGATCCCCTCTCATTCTTCTAAACTCTAGCGAATATAAGCCTAATCGACCCAATCTCTCTCCATCCGTCATTCCTGCCATCCCAGGTATCAGTCTAGTAAATCTTCACTGCACTCCCTCCATGGCAAGAACATCCTTCCTCAGATAAGGCGACCAAAACTGCACACAATACTCAAGGTGTGGTCTCACCAAGGCCTTGTACAACTGCAGCAAGACATCCTTGCTCCTGTACTCGAATCCTCTCGCTATGAAGGCCAACATACCATTTGCCTTCTTAACCGCCTGCTGCACCTGCATGCTTACCTTCAGCGACTGGTGCACAAGGACTCCCAGATCTCGTTGCACTTCCCCTTTTCCCAATCTACTGCCGTTCAGATAATAATCTGTCTTCCTGTTTTTGCCACCAAAGTGGATAACCTCGCATTTATCCACATTATACTGCATCTGCCCAATCACCCAACCTGTCCAAATCATACTGGAGTTTCTCTGCATCCTCCTCACAGCACACACGCCCACCCAGCTTTGTGTCGTCTGCAAACTTGGAAATATTACATCTAGTTCCCTCATCTAGATCATTAATATATATTGGGAATAGCTGGGGTCCTAGCACCGATCCCTGCGGTACCCCACTAGTCACTGCCTGCCACTCGGAAAAAGACCCGTTTATTCCAACTCTTTGCTTCCTGTCTGCCAACCAGTTCTCTATCCAAATCAGTACCTTACCCCCAATCCCATGTGCTTTAACTTTGCACGCTAATCTCTTATGCGGGACCTTATCGAAAGCCTTCTGAAAGTCCAAATACACCACATCCACTGGTTCGCCCTTATCTATTCTACCAGTTACATCCTCAAAATTCCAGTAGATTAGTCAGGCATGATTTACCTTTTGTAAATCCATTTTGACTGTGTCCGATCCTGTCACTGCACTGTCGGAGGGGCAGTACTGAGGGAGTGCTGCACTGTCGGAGGGGCAGTACTGAGGGAGCGCCACACTGTCGGAGGGGCAGTACTGAAGGAGCGCTGCACTGTTGGAGGGGCAGTACTGAGGGAGCGCCACACTGTCGGAGGGGCAGTACTGAGGGAGCGCTGCACTGTCGGAGGGGCAGTACTGAAGGAGCGCCGCACTGTCAGAGGTGTCACCTTTTGGATGAGACGTTAAAACGAGGACCCATCTGCCCTCTCGGGTGGACATAAAATATCCCACAGCACTATTTGAAGAAGAGCAGGGAAGTTCTCCCCGTTGTCCTGGCCAATAATTATCCCTTGACCAGCACTTAAGACAGATTGCGGGGGAAATTGAGTTGCGCCCCCTCTGGGGCGCTAACTTTGCCAGAGCACCACTTTTGGCAGCCTGAAAAAATTAGCGTCCCCGTGGCCGAAATTCATCGGTAGCGCCCCAAAGGGGGCGCCCCGGCCAAAGGTAGGCCCCCCTGACCCTGTCGGACATAGCGTCCGGCGGTAAGTCAGCGGGCGCTACCAAAGATCGCGGCCGGGGCGCTGCGCATGGAGATGACGTCATCGCCAGTGCCGCGAGGGCGCTAACAGTTACAGCCGCCGCTAACCTCCCGCTGAATTTTGCGGGAGGTGTTAACAGCGCCGTACCCGGGCGCTAGTTGCTTTGCGCCCCATTAGCGCCCTCTTAGGACGCTAATGGGAGGCGCAAAGCAACCGAATTTTTCGGCCATTATCTGGTCATTGATTTCATTGCTGTGTGAGATCTTGCTGTGCGCAGATTGGCTGCCAGATTTCCTACATTACAACATTGACAATATTTCAGAAGTACTTCATTGTCTGTAAAGCGCTTTGAGACGTCTCAAGGTAGTGAAAGGCGCTATATAAATGCAAGTTCCTTCTTTCCTGCCGGGTGAAATGAGATGTTGAAGTCTGGCACAGTGTGGTGGGACGCTGATGTGGTGAGTTGACGGGTTGTTCCAGTTGGTGGGATGTGGTCCCTCGCTCCGAGACCGTTCCTCGTGTGTCAGTGAGTGCTGCCCCGTTATTTATCTGCTGAGGCTCATCAGTCAAAGCTGCTCCTGTCTCTGGGGTTCCTGGATAGGGATCAGCAGCAGGAACCCTAGCTGTAGCTGGCCACTCCTGTCATTTCCCTATCCATGGACTGTAAGGCCACCTGGAGTGCCCCTACTGCTGCCCATGGTGAGGTTGGTCCCTGTAGCCCAGCTGCTCTCTGGGCAGTCTCCAAGTCCAAGGCCCGCGAAGCGCTCGATTGCCAGTCTGGCGAATGAACAGTTTGCCAAAACAGGCTGAAAATCAGGAGAATGGGCAGCTCCTGTCGCCCCCTGCCCCGGGGGTCAGCTCTCTCGCCCTCCCCTCCTCCCAACCAGTGAGTCCTGGCTTCCAGTGCTCAAATTAGAGGGGCCATGTACATCTCCGCACCAGGCCAGCCCCTCGGACTGCACTGCCCTCCCGAGCTGGGAGTGTGTCGCTGTCCAGTTTTTCTCTGCTTTCCCGGTTTCATGGTGCAACGCAGTGAGCTCACTGTATCCTGCAAGAAGTGGGAGAGTCTTGTTGGAAATGGAGAGGCCGATTATGCATCTAGATCCAGGCCCATCTTGCGCAGTCATTACTGGGCGCAGTCTGGACTCGCCCAGACTGGAATTCCGTGGAGCGATGCCTCTCTGCTTCCCACACACTGGCCTTTTGGGGTTAGCCCCGATCGAGACTTAAAACGCCTTCCATTTGCTCTTTCCTCAGTTTTAAAGTTCGGGAGCAGAGGAAGGCCATGTACAGCAAGAACTGGCTGGAACTGAAGAGTCTGCAGAACAAGGTTGGAGAGCTGGAAACGGAGAACAGGAGGCTGAACCGCGATCTGCAGGCACACGTCGAGGTGTGATTCTGGGAGCACTTTTCAACAAAATAGTCATGTGTGTCTATATAGAGACAGACACAGACAGACCAATGTTCCCTCTAATTTTTTTTTTATGTGCGGTCCCTTTAACTGGCTGCGTGGCCCATTCAAATATTTCCGCATGCGTGGGACATCCAGACCGCTGCGTAGCCGCGCAGCTTAGCGGGAACGTGCACTGTGACGCGCGTACCCAAACGCACACAAGTACAGATGTGAAACCCTGGAGTGCAGACTAATCTTTCTGAATGGGCTGGAACCAATTTTCTGCTGTAATATTTCACATTTGAAGATGGTTGTGAAGCCTCGGTGTACACTGCACATGCACCTCCATCCTGCCCACAAGTGTTGCCCTGAACTCCCTGTGGCTTGCCACTTTAACTCCCCTGCTCTTATATTCCCCCTCCGACCTGTCTGCCATTGGCCAGGTCCACTGCTCCAGTGAAGCTGAACACCAGCTTCAAGAACAGTACCTCCTCTTTCTCTCTCTCGGCACCCTGCAACCCCCTAGTCTGAACACTGACCTCAGTAACTATGGCTATATCCTCATTTCACCCTCCTTTATTTCAACGCCTGACCACCACACTTTCCATCTCTCTGATTTTTCTCTCCCTTCCTCGGCTATTCACACATCCATTGCTTTCTCCAATATCTTCTTTCTTCAATGCTTTTCGTCTGTTGCTCGCCCAAGATGATTTTACATCATTCCACTGATATTTCCACTTTTTTTTCCTGATTTATCTTAATATGTCTTATTTTTTAGTTCTGCACGCAAAACACAGACTCTATGCCGTCTCCACAGATACTGACTGACCAGCTTTTCCTGTTTTTAATCCTGGTTTTCAATTTTATAGTAAATTGGGAGGGTTGGGTGGGGGAGGAGTGTTTGGATATTTCTGGGATGAAGCAGTGGTTCTGAGGTTCCATGTTGCAGTGTCGGAGCGTTGCAGACTCACTGACCTTTGCCTGTGATTCAGAGGGCACAGAACATGGTCGATCAGTTCAATTATAACTGGAAGCAATGATTCACTGTGTGTCTTTCATGGGAACAATTTCATTTGGATCAATTCTTTGTGTGATGGGTGTGTAAATCCTGAGGCTGACGGGTTGTTTTTTTTTCTATTTGGCAGAGTAACTCTGAGCTGGAGAAAGCTGTCAGCCTCCAGGATGAGACGATCCTGGAATTCAATAAACGGATGGAGACTAATTTCAAGGAACATACGGAATTCCTGGTAAGACTGTCTCTCTCATGTGTTATTACACGTTCAACTCGTTCCTTCAAATCCCGCACACTGAGGGGACGAAAATGATTTCTTTATCGCTCTCTCTCTCTCTCTCGCTATCGCGCTCCAGCTATCACGCTCTCTCTCTTTCTATCGCTCTCTCTCTCTCGCTATTGCGCTCTTTCTCTCTCGCTATCGTGCTCCAACTATCACGCTCTCTCTCTTGCTATCGCTCTCGCTATCGCGCTCTCGCTCGCTCTTCCTCTCGCTCTCCGCTGAGTTTGGAGTCAGTCCAGAGGCCATGCAGTTAAAAATTGGCAGTTTTGCTCAGTGACGCCTTAATGATGGTGTTTAAGAACATAAGAAATGAGCAGGAGTCGGTCATACGGCCCCTTGAGCCTGCTCCGCCATTCAATAAGATCATGGCTGATCATCAACCTCCACTCCAATTTCCTGCCCTATCTCGATATCCTTTGATTCCCCGAGAGTCCAAAAATCTATCGATCTCAGCCTTGAATATACTCAAAGACTCAGCATGCACAGCCCTCTGGGGCAGAGAATCCAAAGATTCACAACCCTCTGAGTGAAGAAATTCCTCCTCATCTCAGTCTTAAATGGCCGACCCCTTATCCTGAGACTATGCCCCCTAGTTCTAGAGTCCCCAGCCAGGGGAAACAACCTCTCAGCATCTGCCCTGTCAATCCCCTTCAGAATCTTGTATGTTTCAATGAAATCACCTCTCATTCTTCTCAACTCCAGTGAGTATAGGCCCAATCTACACAATCTCTCATCATAGGACAACCCTCTCATCCCAGGAATCAATCTAATGAACCTTCGTTGCACCGCCTCCAAGGCAAGTATATCCTTCCTTAGATAAGGAGACCAAAACTGTGCACAGTACTCCAGGTGTGGTCTCACCAAGGCCCTGTACAATTGTAGCAAGACTTCCTTACTCTTCTACTCCAACCCCCTTGCAATAAAGGCCAACATGCCACTTGCCTTCCTTACTGCTTGCTGTACCTGCATGCTAGCTTTCTGTGTTTCTTGCACGAGGACACCCAAATCTCTCTGAACACCAACATTTGAAAGTTTCTCACCATTTAAAAAATATATTCTGTTTTTCTATTCTTCCTACCAAAGTGAATAACCTCACATTTCCCTACATTATACTCCAGCTGCCACCTTACTGCCCACTCACTTAGTCTATCTATATCCCTTTGCAGACTTTTTGTGTTCTCCTCACAGCTTACAGTCCCACCTAACTTTGTATCATCAGCAAACTTGGATTCATTACACTCGGTCCCTTCATCTAGGTCATTAATATAGATTGTAAATAGCTGAAGCCCCAACACTGATCCTTGCGGCACCCCACTAGTTACAGCCTGCCAACCCGAAAATGACCCGTTTATTCCTATTCTCTCTTTTCTTTCCGTTAACCAATCCTCTATCTATGCTACTATATTACCCCCAACCCCGTGAGCCCTAATCTTGTGTAATAACCTTTTATGTGGCACCTTATTGAATGCCTTTTGGAAATCCAAATATACTACATCCAATGGTTCCCCTTTATCTACCCTGCTAGTTACATCCTCAAAAAACTCTAATAAATTTGTCAAACATGATTTCCCTTTCATAAAACAGTGTTGATTCTGCCTAGTCATGTTATGACTTTCTAAGTGCCCTGATACCACTTCCTTAACAATGGATTCCAGCATTTTCCCAATGACTGATGTCAGGCTAACTGGCCTGTAGTTCCCTGTTTTTTCTCTCCCTCCTTTCTTGAATAGTCGTGTTACATTTGCGACCTTCTAATCCGCTGGGACTATTCCAGAATCTAGGGAATTTTGGAAGATCAAAACCAATGCATCCACTATCTCTTCAGCCACCTCTTTTAGAACCCTAGGATGTAAGCCGTCGGGTCCAGGGGATTTGTCGGCTTTTAGTCCCATTAGTTTCTCTCGTACTTTTTCTCTACTTATATTAATTACGTTAAGTTCCCCACCCTCATTAGACCCTTGGTTCCCCACCATTTTTCGTATGGGCAATATCTACGTTCTGAGGTTGTGGTTAAAGCAGATTCTTGGGACAGTGTAGAGGGAGCTTTACTCTGTATCTAACCCGTGCTGTACCTGCCCTGGGAGTGTTTGATGGGACAGTGTAGATGGGCTTTTTACCCCCATGTTCAAATAGAGGACTGAAACTCTCAGCCGAGACTGGCAGTGAATAAAAGATTAGGGAATCAATGTTGGCTGAAAGTGAGCTGAGGCCTTGATGGGAGCAGCCTGGTCCTGAGTTGTGTCTGTAAGTGAACTGGAGAGACTCGGTGTGTTTCAGGCCATGCAGGAAGAAGTCACTGATTTGAAACGGCAGCTCCAGCGTGCTGAGACCGAGGCGCTCACCTTCCGCGAAGAGTTGACCAAACTACAGGCCTCCGGGGGAGCGCTGGACATGAATTGGCTTCAAGAGAAAGTGGAACTTCAACAGCAAGTAAGAAACTGATTGAGGTGTTGTGTGTGAGCTGCTGACAGCCCTGTGTGGTGCACAGTTCCCAATGCAGGGACTAGGTTCAGCATAGGAGGGTGGGGGGGAAGGAAATTATTTTTAAAATATATTTATTCTTTCTCTGGATGTGGGCGTCACTAGCAAGGCTGACATTTCTTGCCAAACCCTAGCCTGACAACTGAGTGTCTTGCTGGGCCACTTCAGGGGGCAGCTAAGAGTCACCACATTGCTGAGAGTCTGGAGTCACACATTGGCCCAGACTGGGTAAGGACATCAGTGAACCAGATGGATTTTTACGACAATCCAACAGCTTCGTGCTCACTTTTACTGACACCAACTTTTTATTTCCAGATTTTATTAAACTGAATTCCAAATTCTCAAACGGCACGGACTGGTTGGGCCGATTGGCCTGTTTCTGTGCCGTATATCCTATGTAATGTTCCCTTTATTTTTTGGGGGGTAGTTGGCCCCTTTAAGGGGCTGCGTGGCCCATTCAAAATACCGCACAGGCACGGTTTTGACCATTTAAAAGCCGGCTGCACGGGTGCTCCCGAGCGCTGCGTGACTGCGCAGCTTAAAGGGAACATTGGCCATGGTGGGATTTGAACTCGTGTTCTCTGGATATCTATCCAGTAATGTAACCACTACACCACTGCACCCCATTGAATCCTCTGTAGTCACTGTTACTGTTGCTCCTTTGGGTCAGTGATCTGGAGAAGCCGCTGCCAGTGTTTTATAGTTTAGCCCGGCAGTATCATACCAGCCAAGCCGGCTCACTGTTAGACCCTAAAATAAAAACAGAAAATGCTGGAGATACTCAGCAGGTCAGGCAGCATCTGTGAAGAGAGAGAAACAGAGATAACGTTTCAGGTCGATGACCTTTCGTGAGTTGTGATGAAAGGTCATCGACCTGAAACGTTAACTCTGTTTCTCTCTCCACAGATGCTGCCTGACCTGCTGAGTATCTCCAGCATTTTCTGTTTTTATTTCAGATTTCCAGCATCTGCAGTATTTTCTTTTTGTTGTAGCACTGTTAGACCCTGTCTGCCCACGGCCCACCAGCAAGTGAAACGTGGCCTATATATACGTCCCTCGCCAGGGTAGCATGGCGCGCGTCTGCAACCAACACTGAGCTGGCAGCGGTGGGTCTGTGGAGTCTCCTCAAGACTGGAACTCGGTCATTGTGCCAGGAATTGGTGCTTGCTGGAGCACAGAAGGATACAATTTGGATTAACGGAGGGTTTGATCTGTTCTGCTTTGTACCCTGATCGCCCAGCCCCGTCCTATTTTCTGAATGAGGTACTGTCCCACAATGGCCAGTGCCCATCACTCATCGTAAGAGTTTCAGAGGGCGGCTGCTACAGCTGACTGAAGACCACCGTGTGGGGAAGCAGGACCTCCGAACTCCAAGTCACTGCCCCCTCCCCCAGTGCAGACAGCACTGTCTCTGCTGGTCACTTCATTAGAAGCAGGGTAGCAAGTGAGCTCAGTGTTGAGGTTTATTTCTGTAATTTAAGGTGAGGAAGCTGCGAGAGGCTGATTTACAGAAGGGGAATGACATCCAGGAACTGAAGGTGAAAATGATCAGACACGTGAGTAACCGCTTGCTGAATTATGTGGCTCACCAGGTGCAGCCTGCGTCTCGGACTCCCACTAACACTCTCACTCTCTGTCTGTGTCTCTCTCCTTTTTCTCTTTCTGTCTCTCTCTCTCTGTCTCTTATCCATACTACTGTGGTCAGTGCTCCTGCGTTTTCTCCTTGTGTTCCTCCCAAGTTCTAAATATTCCATCCTACCCCGTTCCACCTCCCTGTACCCTTTGTATTCAAATCCAGCCCCAGTGCACCAGCTCCTTCTCTGAACTCCTCCTTTCCCACGACCTTCAAACTGGAAGTCCTTTGGTCTTCGCCTTCTCCCAAAGCCTTTTAAACCCCAAGCTTGGGGTCAGCAGTTCCCAGTTTATCTCCTCTCTTCTGTTCTCTTCAGCTTGGCAATGTCCTTCACTCTGAGCCCTACTCCTTCCCCCTGGGTTTCTCAATCTCTAATATATTACATTTGCCATGTTTGTCTCCCCCCCCCTCCTTTTTTGGGTATCACTGTGTGTGACACATGGTCACACCTGCAGTCGCACACTTCTACCAGTAGATGGAGCTCCACAGGCTCCTGGAGGTGCCGATCCCCAGCATCGCTAACCCGCTCCGAGGGGGCTTTGATTCGTCCTGTCTGTCCGTGGAAGATCTACCAGTGCTGATAAAAAATCTGTAATGCCTCTTGAGCATGCCCGATTCCCATCGCTCCACCATTGGCGGCCGTGCCTTCACCTGCCTGGGCCCTGAGCTCTGGAATTCCCTCCCAAAACCTCTCCGCCTCTCTCTCCTCCTTTAAAACACTCCTTAAAACCGACCTCTTTGACCAAGCTTCTGTTCACCTGTCCTAATATCTCCTTATACGGCTCGGCGTCAAATTGTGTCTGATAATCGCTCCTGTGAAGCGCCTTGGGCGTTTTACTACGTTAAAGGTGCTGTATAAATGCAAGTTGTTGTTGTAACTTGTTCCTTAGCCCAGACTGGGCAGGTGGAAGAATTTAACGTTTTAACAGTTCCTGACAGCAGGGGGTGATGATTGGTTTGGTGATCCTACCACTGAAGGTGCTGTTTTCCTGACAGGTTGGGCAGTATAATTCACTGTGCTGGAGATGGTCATTAACCCAGAGGGCTTCACCGTGGTTCCTCAATATAACCGGCTCTGTACATTGTTCAATATCAGACAGATGGGTGTATGCGATGTCAGTAACACCTCCTCCCTTTCTCCCCGTTTCTAGAGAGCCATCCTGGAGCAGAATAATCAGAAAGCGGAGGCAGAGCTGGCCAAACTCGACAACCTGATTGAGCATGTCCGAATAGTAAGTCTTTGCGGGGAGGGTGGGGGGGAATCGATGGCGGCTATGCTCAGTTTTGAGGGAGGTGGGCGTGTGCAGTGGTCAAGAGGGTTAAGGGGTCTTTCAATCCATCGTCGGTCCCAAAAAATACCCCAACCAAGCGATGTATCTCTCTCCACGTCTCCAGTCATGTTTGCTGATGGGACCCATCTTGTGCTGGAGGCGTTCACTGTGGTTAAGGAGGAGCCTGTAGCTGACGCATAGATGTGGAGGCTTCAACTAGTCCAGAAGATGAAAGAACTTAAGGTTAAATAGCGCCCTTGGGACATCCGACAGCGCTTCACAGCCAATGACATTACTTTTGAAATGAAGTCGCTGTTGTAGGCTAGTGTAGCAGCCAACCTGCGCACAGCAAGATCCTACAAACATCAATGAGGTAAACGACCAGTTAATCTGATTTGTGGCAGAGATATGTAAATCTCCTCTGCACCCTCTCAAGGGCCTTCACATCCTTCCTAAAGTATGGGATCTTGGGCTTCATAAATAGAGATATTGAGTACAAAAGTAGAGAAGTTATGCTGAACCTTTATAAAGCGCTGGTTAGGCCACAACTGGAGTATTGCGTCCAGTTTTGGTCACCACACTTTAGGAAGGATGTGAAGGCCCTTGAGAGGGTGCAGAGGAGATTTACCAGAATGGTTCTGGGGATGGGGGATCTTAGCTGCAAGGACAGTTTGAAGAAGCTGGATTTGTTTTCATTAGAGCAAAGGAGGTTGCGGGGTGATTTGATAGAGGTGTACAAGATTATGACGGGTTTGGATAGGCTAGACGGGGAAAGGCTGTTCCCACTAGTTGATGGTACAAGGACTAGGGGACACAGATTTAAGGTTTTGGGCAAGAAATACAGGGGGGATGTGAGGCAAAGCTTTTTTACACAGAGTGGTGATGACCTGGAATTCGCTGCCGGTGGAAGTGGAGACACTCAATGTTTTCAAGGGGAGACTGGATAGGCACTTGAGGGAAATAAACTTGCAGGGCTACGGGGATAGAGCGGGGGAATGGGACTGACTGGATCGCTCTACAGAGAGCCGGCACGGACTCGATGGGCCGAATGGCCTCCTTCTGTGCCGTTATGACTCTGACTATGATTAAATGTTGGCAAGGAGAATGGGGAAACTCCCCTGTTCTTCGAGTAGTGTTGTCATGTTTCAGGACCCTTTAACCATTTTTCCCACAGAGAGAATTTGGGGGGAAAGGGGTTATGTTCAATGTGTTTTAAAGCAGTGCTTTCATGAAAATTAAGAAAAAGGGGGTCTGAGGCATTAGGCCGTTAAGATGCTAATGAGCTAGTTTTGGAATTGTTTCCTCCGAGCTGTGAGTAATCAGCAATTTGTCAGCTTGTCTCGACGTTTGAAAAATACCACCTGCCCATTGTGTAAAGTAAGTCCTTGATCCCCTTCCTGACTGAACAGTGAAAGATAAGTGGTCAAGTGGCCCAAGGCGCTGGATTAAGGCTCCAGTCTCTTCGGAGCCGTGGGTTCGAGTTCCACCGCTACCAGAAATTGGCGCTGATTATTATGGTCTCTTCCAAAAAACCCTTTTTTAGATTCTGAGGTTGTTTTCCCTGGCTGGAGAGTCCAGAACTAGACTCACCGGGAGCAGTGAGAGCGGCCCTGGGTGGAGACTGAGCGAGAGACTGAGAATTTAAAGAGCGGGAGAGAGAGAAACACACAAGGAGTGACATCACAGGACAGCTGGTACTGATTGGTTGGTAAAGGTCACATCGTTTTTTTTCTTGCTCTTCAAGGGGCCGGGGTTAAATAGCTGGTTAGAGATAAAACAAAAACTTAGAGATTGGTAACTGTTAATACTATATTAAATTAGTAACGGTTAATACTATATTAGATTAATAATTTGATTTAGCTACATCTTAGTCTTAAGTTTCTGTAAAGCTAGTTAATAGCCTTTTAAATAGAGACATGGCAGGGCAGCTCAGTCCCACGGAATGCACATCCTGTGCCATGTGGGAAATCCAGGACGCTTCCTGTGTCCTGGACAACCACGTGTGCAGGAAGTGTTGTCGGCTGGAGCTTGAGCTCTGGGTTTCGGAGCTTGAGCAGCAGTCACTGCGGTGCATCCGCGAGGCTGAGAGCTACGTGGATAGCACGTTTCAGGAGGTGGTCACCCCGCAGCGTTAAGAGTGTGCAGGCAGAGAGGCAATGGGTGACTGCCAGACAGACCAGGAGGATCAGGCAGGTAGTGCAGGAGTCCCCTGAGTGCATCTCACTCTCCAACCAGTATTCTGTTCTGAGTACTGGTGAGGATGATGGTTCCTCTGGGGAGTACAGCCAGAGCCAAGTCCACAGCACCACGGGTGGCTCAGCTGTACAGGGGGAAGGAAGAAGAGTGGGAGAGCAATAGTGGTAGGGGATTCGATCGTTAGGGGAGCAGACAGGCGTTTCTGCAGCCGCAGACGTGACTCCAGGATGGTATGTTGCCTCCCTGGTGCCAGGGTCAAGGATGTCACTGAGCGGCTGCAGAACATTCTGAGGAGGGAGGGTGATCAGCCAGAGGTCGTGGTCCATATCGGTACCAACGACATAGGTAGAAAGAGGGATGTGGTCCTGCAGGCAGATTTCATGGAGCTAGGAAAGAGATTAAAAAGCAGGACCTCAAAGGTAGTAATCTCCGGATTACTCCCGGTGCCACGCGCGAGGGAGTATAGAAATAGGAGGATAGAGCAGATGAATGCATGGCTGGAGAGATGGTGCAGGAGGGAGGGCTTCAGATTCCTGGGGGAGGTGGGACCTGTACAAGCCGGACGGGTTACACCTCAACAGGGCCGGACCAATATCCTCACGGGGAGGTTTGTTAGTGCTGGTGGGGAGGGTTTAAATTAATTTGGCAGGGGGATGGGCACCAGGATGTAACATTAGATGGGGGAAATAAAGTGCTCAAAGGATTGGGAGAGGCAGAGAGTACTAAAGTAAGAAATGGTAAGGTAATAGGTGGGGTCCAACTAAGAGAGAATACAGGATGGTCTAAGATGGGTTTACAGTGTATGTATGTGAACGCACGAAGGGTAGTAAACAAGGTAAGTGAGCTGCAGGCACAAATAGCCACATGGGAATATGATGTCGTGGCAGTAACTGAGACCTGGCTCAAAAAAGGACAGGATTGGGTATTAAATATTCATGGTTATAAAGTGTTAAGGAAAGATAGGAGGTGGTGTGGCAGTATTGGTTAAGGATAATGTTAGTGCTGGAGAGGGAGGATGTCCTGGATGGGTCAAGGACAAAATCTATATGGCTAGAGTTAAGAAATAATAGAGGTGCCATTACACTACTAGGTGTATTCTATAGACCACCAAATAGTGGGAAAGATATGAAGGAGCAAATTTGCAGAGAAATTACAGAGGTGCAAGAACTATAGAGTAGTGATAATGGGGGACTTCAACTAACCAAATATAGACTGGGGTCGTAATAGTGTTAAGGGCAGAGAAGGGGAAGCATTTCTGGTGTGTTCAGGAGAACTTTCTTGATCAGTGTGTTTCCGGCCTGACGAGGGAGGAGGCATTGCTGGATCTGGTTCTGGGGGAATGAGGTAGGTCAAGTGGAGCAATTGTCAGTAGGTGAACATTTAGGGAACAGTGATCATAATATCATAAAGTTTAGATTAGCTATGGAAAAGGACAGGGAGCAATCTAGAGTAAAAATGTTTAACTGGGGGAAGGTCACTTTCAGTGGGATGAGAACGGATCTGGCCCGGGTAAACGGGAATCAAAGATTGGCAGGCAAAACTACAGTGGAACAATGGGCTGCCTTTAAAGAAGAAATAGTTCAGGTACAGTTGAGGTACATTCCCACGAGGGGGAAAGGTAGGGCAACTAAAGTCAGAGCTCCCTGGATGACGAAACAGATAGAGAATATGATGAGGCAGAAAAAGAGAGCGTATGACAGATGTCAGGTTGTAAATACATCTGAGAATCAGGCTATATATAGAAAGGTCAGAGGAGAAGTGAAAAAGAAAATAAGAGGGGCAAAGAGAGGGTCTGAGAATAGAATGGCAGCCAACATAAAAGGTAATTTTAAAAGTATTCCATAGGCATATAAATAGTAAAAGGTTAGTAAGAGGAGGGGTGGGGCCGATTACAGATAGAGGTGTACAAGATTATGACGGGTTTGGATAGGCTAGACTGGGAAAGGCTGTTCCCACTAGTTGATGGTACAAGGACTAGGGGGACACAGATTTAAGGTGTTGAGCAAGAGATACAGGGGGAATGTGAAGAAAAACTTTTTTACGCAGCGAGTGGTGATGACCTGGAATTCGCTGCCGACGGAAGTGGTGGAAGCGGAAACACTCAATGTTTTCAAGGGGAGACTGGATAGGCACTTGAGGGAAATAAACTTGCAGGGCTACGGGGATAGAGCGGGGGAATGGGACTGACTGGATTGCTCTACAGAGAGCTGGCACGGACTCAATGGGCCGAATGGCCTCCTTCTATGCCGTTATGACTCTATGATTACGGACCAAAAAGGAGACCTATGCTTGGAGGCAGAGGGTATGGCTGAGGTGCTAAATGAGTACTTTGCATCTGTCTTCACCAAGGAAGAGGATGCTGCCATAGACATGGTGAAGGAGGAGGTAGTAGAGATAGTTGATAGGATAAAAATTGATAGAGGTATTCGAAAGGCTGGCTGTACTTAAAGTAGATAAATCACCAGGAGTGGATGGGATGCATCCTAGGACGCTGAGGGAATTGAGGGAGGAAATCGTGGAGGTACTGGCCATAATAGTCCAATCCTCCATAGATACGGGGGTGGTGCCAGAGGACTGGAGAATTGCAAATGTTACACCATTGTTCAAAAAAGGGTGTAAAGATAAACCCAGCAACTACAGGCCAGTCAGTTTAACCTCGGTAGTGGGGAAGCTTTTAGAAACAGTAATCAGGGACAAAATCAACAGTCACTTGGATAGGAGTGGATTAATTAAGGAAAGCCAGCACGGATTTGTTAAAGGCAAATCGTGTTTAACCAACTTGATCGAGTTTTTTAATGAGGTACCAGAGAGGGTTGATGAGGGCAATGCGGTTGACGTAGTGTACATGGATTTCGACAAAGTGCCACATAATAGGCTTGCCAGCAAAATTGAAGCCCATTTAATAAAAGGGACAGTGGCAGCATGGATACAAAATTGGCTAAGTGACAGGAAACAGAAACTAATGGTGAATGGTTCCCCAGGCCCGGATGAAATGTATCCCAGGCTGTTAAGCGAAGCAAAAGAGGAAATAGCAGAGGCCCTGACCATTTTTCAATTCTCTCTGGCTTCAAGTGTGGTACTGGAGGACTGCTAATGTGGTACCCTTGTTTAAAAAGGGTAGACCGAGTAATTACAGACCAGTCAGCCTAACCTCGGTGGTGGGAAAATTATTGGAAAGAATTCTGAAGAACAGGATAAATCTTCATTTAGAAAGACGGATTTGTTAAGGGAAGGTCGTGTCTGACAAACTTGATTGAATTTTTTTTGAGGTAACAAGGCGGGTAGATGAGGGTAGTGCATTTGATGTAGTGTATATGGACTTTAGCGAGGCTTTTGATAAGGTTCCACATGGCAGACTGGTCACGAAGTTAAAAGCCCATGGGATCCAGGGCAAAGGATTCAAGTTGGATTCAAAACTGGCTCGGAGACAGGAAGCAGAGGGTAATGGTTGATGGGTGTTTTTGTGACTGGAAGGCTGTTTCCAGTGGGGTTCTGCAGGGCTCAGTACTAGGTCCCTTGCTTTTTGTGGTATATATCAACGATCTTGACTTGAATATAGGGGGTATGATTAAGAAGTTTGCAGATGATACTAAAATCGACTGTGTGGTTGATACTGAAGAAGGAAGCTGTAGACTGCAGGAAGATATCAATAAATTGGACAGGTGGGCAGAACAGTGGCAAATGGAATTCAATCCGGAGAAGTGTGAGGTAGGTAATGCATTTGGGGAGGGCTAACAAGGAAAAGGAATACACATTAAATGGTAGGACACCGAGTAGTGTAGAGGAACAAAGGGACCTTGGAGTGCATGTCCACAGATCCCTGAAGGTAGCAGGCCAGGTAGATAAGGTGGTTAAGAAGGCATACGGAATGCTTGCCTTTATTAGCCATGGCATAGAATACAAGATTGAGAGGTCGCACAACACCAGGTTATAGTCCAACAGTTTTATTTGAAATCACAAGCTTTCGGAGCTATCGATTGCCCCTTCCTCAGGTGAAGTAAATAGATACAGAATCGCCAAAGCATATATAGATAGAGAACAAAGCATGTGTACCTTACAATTGCAGACCACTAAATTAAATCATCCTATCTGCCGAGGTGTGATAAAGTTAATCAGGTCAGCCAGGAAGGTACCACATCAAAGACATAGCAAGATACAACTGAGACAATGAGGTGTAGTCGCAGGGGTTCTAACGTGTCAAAAGCTGCCGTCTGTATGTAAAACGAAAAGCTTTAAAATTTTTACTTTTTTACTGGGAAAATTTTTACTTTTTTACTGGGAATCACATCTGTGAACAAGCCAACGACGACTCGAGTCCGGATCACGTCATGTATCGTGACATAAACCCAAGATCCCGGTTGAGACCGTCTTCATGAGTGCGGAACTTGGCTATCAGTTTCTGCTCGATGATTTTGCGTTGTCGTGTGTTTCTAAGGTTGCCTTGGAGAACGCTTACCCGCAGATCCGAGGCTGAATGTCCTTGACTGCTGAAGTGTTCCCCGACTGGGAGGTAACAATCCTGCCTGGCGATTGTTGCGCGGTGCTCGTTCATACGTTGTCTCAGTGTCTGCATGGTCTCGCCGATGTACCATGCCGCGGTGCATTCTTTCCTGCAACGTATGAGGTAGACAACGTTGGCCGAGTCACATGTACCTGGTGGTTAGTGTCCTCACGTGTGATGGTGGTATCTGTGTTGATGATCTGGCATGTCTTGCAGAGTTTGCCGTGGCAGGGTTGTGTGGTACAAGAGCAGGGGTACAAGAGCAGGGGGGTTATGCTTCAACTGCATAAAACACTAGTTAGGCCTCAGCTAGAGTACTGCGTGCAGTTCTGGTCACCACATTACAGGAAAGATGTGATTGCACTGGAGAGGGTACAGAGGAGATTTACAAGGATGTTGCCGGGAGTAGAGAATCTTAGCTATGAGGAAAGATTGGATAGGCTGGGTCTACCTTGGAACAGAGGAGGCTGAGGGGAGACCTTATTGAGGTGTATAAAATTATGAGGGGCATAGATAAAGTGGATAGAAAGGACCTATTTCCCTTAGCAGAGGGGTCAAAAACCAGGGGGCACAGATTTAAAGTAATTGGTGGAAGGTTTAGAGAGGATCTGGGGGGATATTTCTTCACCCAGAGGGTTGTGGGGGTCTGGAACTCACTGCCTGAAAGGGTGGTAGAGGCAGGAACCCTAACCACATTTAAAAAAAGTACTTGGATGTGCACTCGGGATGCTCTAACCTGCAGGGCTACTGACCAAGAGCTGGGAAGTGGGATTAGGCTGGATAGCTCTTTGTTGGCCGGTGTGGACACAATGGGCCGAAATGGCCTCCTTCCGCGCTGTAACTTTCTATGATTCTATGGTTGTTTTTTGGACTGGAGGAAGGTATACAGTGGTGTTTCCCAGGGGTCCGTTCTAGGACCACTGCTTTTCTTGATATATATTAATGACTTGGACGTGTGTACAGGGCACAATTTCAAAATTTGCAGATGACACAAAACCTGGAAGTATAGTGAACAGTGAGAAGGAGAGCGATAGACTTCAGGAAGACGTAGACAGGCTGGTGAAATGGGCGGACACGTGGCAGATGAAATTTAATGCAGAAAAGTGTGAAGTGATGCATTTTGGTAGAAAGAATGAGGAGAGGACATATAAACTAAATGGTACAGTGCTAAAGGGAGTGCATGAACAGAGAGACCTGGGGGTATATGTGCATAAATCGTTGAAGGTGGCAGGGCAGGTTGAGAAAGCAGTTAAAAAGGCTTACGGGATCCTGGGCTTCATGAATAGAGGTATAGAGTACAAAAGTGTGGAAATTATGATGAACCTGTATAAAACACTGGTTCGGCCCCAACTGGAGTACTGTGTCCAATTCTGGGCACCACACTTTAGGAAGGATGTGAAAGCCTTAGAGAGGGTGCAGAAAAGATTTACGAGAATGATTCCAGGAATGAGGGACTTCAGTTACGTTGATAGACTGGAGAAGCTGGAGTTGTTCTCCTTGGAGCAGAGAAGATTGAGAGATTTGATAGAGGTGTTCAAAATCATGAGGGGTCTGGACAGGGTAGATAGAAACTGTTCCCATTGGCAGAAGGGTCGAGAACCAGAGGACACAGATTTAAGTTGATTGGCAAAAGAACCAAAGGCGACATAAGAAAAACTTTTTTACACAGCGAGTGGTTAAGATCTGGAATGCACTGCCTGAAAGGGTGGTGGAGGCAGACTCAATCTTACCTTTCAAAAGGGAGTTGGATAAATATCTGAAGGAAAAAAATATGTAGGGCTACGGGGAAAGGGCGGGGGAGTGGGACAAGCTGAGAGCTGGCACGGGCTCGAATGGCCACCTTCCGTGCTGTAACCATTCTATGATTCTATGAACTGGGGGGCATTGCCTCAGGATAAGGGGTCGGCCATTTTGGACTGAGATGAGCAATTTCTTCACTCAGAAGGTGGTGAATCTTTGGAATTCTCTACCCCAGAGGGCTGTGGAGGCTCAGTCGTGGAGATTATTCAGAGATAAATAGTTTTTTGGACTCTAGGGGAATCAGGCGGGAAAGTGGAGTTGAGGTCGATGATCAGCCATGATCTTATTGAATGGCAGAGCAGGCTCCAGGGGCTGTGTGGCCTACTCCTGCTCCTATTTCTTATGTTCTTATGTAACACAGCCTAGATTATATGCTCAGCTCTCGGGAGTGGGGCTTAAACCCACGATCTCCTGACTTCAAGGGGAATCCAGCTGTTAGCTGCAACCAGCTCAGCCCCAGTGCTGATATAGGTGAATGAGGCTGGGCTGGGGAGAGGGGCTGAAAGCCTTTAATCTCTCTGTCCTGTTGGGGTTTGGTGACCTAGTGAAATTTACAAGATATTATAAAGCACAGTGGGTCATGGGGAGCCAGGGAGAATTGGGAGTTCCCAGGATAATGATCTGATTACCTACTTTACAGAGAAAAAGCCTGAAATTAGAATTCAATTAAAATGGTAACTTTTGCAGGCAGACGGTCTGTGAGATTCCCGTCCCAACGGGGCCAAAGGTTGTCCGTCTCCTCCCAGCACTAAAAGCAAAAGGACACGAAGGAATCCAATGCCAGGGTTCCGCCTGAAATCCAAACCTCGAGGTTTTTTTTCCAAGACGCCGATTGATTGACCCACTCCAGCATTTTGTGTTTATTTGCTTTCCAGCATTTGTGCAGGTTTTGCTTATTTTATTTTGCTTTTGCTTTCTGTATTTCAGGTTCTCCTGTCGGTGCCGGCTGTCGTTGCGAGCTCGGCGGAGCTGAGGGGTCTCCTGCACTATCTTGGAGACGATGCAGGAGAATAGAGCGTGTCTCTCGGTGGCTGCTGTTTCACCCACTGCTCACTGGGGTGTGAGTCACTGTGTGCAGGGCAGGGAAGGAACAAACAACAGTTGTAGCCAGGAGTGAGGTGTGGGGCCAAATGGCAGCTCCAGTTTCCCATTCCTTCTCCCGTATGTGATTTGATTCAGCGACAATTCTCTGCCCTGAAATTTTAAAAGTACAGCCTTTAACTGGGCCCAGGGTTTTCATTCTTTAAAAAAAAACTTGAAAATGATTGAGTGAATCCATCTGATGCTCTTTATTCGGAGAGGTGGTCGGCCCTTGATGCTGGAGTGACTATTGGTCTTCATTGTTTGTCCCTGACCCAGTTCATGCTGCGCTGAGACCCACAAACTGTAAATGTTGTGCAAAGTACTTTTATTTATAAATATATATACACCTATAAAATTTGTACTTCTGCTTGATGTGTGTTTAATTACTGTTTATACTTCATACTATTTTGCTACAATTCACTATCCAGCACCTCCGGTTCGGACTAGGTCTTTTTTCCTCTTCTCCTCACCTCCCCTGTAATCTCTCCTTGTGGCTTTTTGTCTCTCGGTTGGAGGAGCATTTTGTATTTAGCATAAAATAAAACTAATTCACAAATCCACATGTTTAACGTGTTATTTATTGCGCTCGCTAATGATTGAGGGGAGTGTGCCGTACAATATCGGCTGTGATGGGCCGAATGGCCTTTTCTTACTGCGGTTCTTCTACCGGATTCACGTTTAAATTGGATGCGTGGGTTTATCCTGATGCAGCCTGTCCCTTTCTGAGAGATTGCTGATGGGAAATTACTGTATTAACAGTCCCTGCTTCATTTCCCCATGTCCTGCAGTGACATTGGCGAGGGTTGAGCAATATCCACGCATTGAAAGAATCATTCTTCTGACAGCATTCTCATTGGGGTACGGGTTCCACACACACTGACTCTCACTGGGGTACGGGTTCCACAGACACTGACTCTCACTGGGGTACGGGTTCCACACACACTGACTCTCACTGGGGTACGGGTTCCACACACACTGACTCTCACTGGGGTACGGGTTCCACTGACACTGGCTCTCACTGGGGTACAGTTCCACAGACACTGACTCTCACTGGGGTACGGGTTCCACAGACACTGTCTCTCACTGGGGTACGGGTTCCACACACACTGACTCTCACTGGGGTACGGGTTCCACACACACTGACTCTCACTGGGGTACGGGTTCCACACACACTGACTCTCACTGGGGTACGGGTTCCACAGACACTGACTCTCACTGGGGTACGGGTTCCACACACTGACTCTCACTGGGGTACGGGTTCCACACACTGACTCTCACTGGGGTACAGTTCCACACACACTGTCTGTGGAACCCGTACCCCAGTGAGAGTCAATGACTCTCACTGGGGTACGGGTTCCACACACACTGACTCTCACTGGGATACGGGTTCCACACACACTGACTCTCACTGGGATACGGCACTGACTCTCACTGGGGTACGGGTTCCACAGACAATGACTCTCACTGGGGTACGGGATCCACAGACACTGACTCTCACTGGGGTACGGGATCCACAGACACTGACTCTCACTGTGGTACGGGTTCCACAGACACTGACTCTCACTGGGGTACGGGTTCCACAGGCATTGACTCAGTGGGGTACAGTTCCACACACACTGACTCTCACTCGGGTACCAGTTCCACAGACAATGACTCTCACTGAGGTACGGGTTCCACAGACACTGACTCTCACTGGGGTACGGGTTCCACACACACTGACTCTCACTGGGGTACGGGTTCCACAGACACTGACTCTCACTGGGGTACGGGTTCCACAGACACTGACTCTCACTGGGGTACGGGTTCCACAGGCACTGACTCTCACTGGGGTACGGGTTCCACAGGCACTGACTCTCACTGGGGTACGGGTTCCACAGGCACTGACTCTCACTGGGGTACGGGTTCCACAGGCACTGACTCTCACTGGGGTACGGGTTCCACAGCACTGACTCTCACTGGGGTACGGGTTCCACAGACACTGACTCTCACTGGGGTACGGGTTCCACAGGCACTGACTCTCACTGGGGTACGGGTTCCACAGACACTGACTCTCACTGGGGTACGGGTTCCACACACACTGACTCTCACTGGGGTACGGGATCCACAGACACTGACTCTCACTCTGTTCCCACAAGATGCCTTTACATACTGAGCCAGCTGGGTTTCTCTCCTCACTTTACCAACATTAATCCAGGCTGAATTTGGGCATCGTCTGTCACTCTCGAAGATTTCTGTTTCCATGTGACACCAGCGAAAGCCACTGTAATCTTTAATGGCTGAAAGTGACAGGAAAATGATACTCTAAGCCGCTACAAATGACTGCGGCCCAGATTGTAAGAACATAAAGTCCAGTGTGAGTATAGGCCCATCAACCCCAGTCGTTCCAGAGGCCAAATCCCTTTATTCCATCATGGATTCCTCCTGCTGATTTCTGACTTTAAAAAAGTGTTTTTACGCTGATCTGCACCGGGGGGTGGGGGGCGAGGGGAAGTCAAGCAGTGCTGTTAATCTCTTGTCAGCCTCAATCCTACTTGTTCCAACATCAATCTGACTCTTTACAAAGCTACAATTGACCCCAATTCATCAATAATCAGACCAGTGTGATGTGATGTTGAGCTGCAGGCGATGGACCATCTAATCCGCTGCCAGCTCCTGTCCGAGTCCTTGCCAAATACAACAATAATACCAAGCGTAGCCTTGTGACGGACATGTGTGAAGGTAACGAAAGAACTTGCATTTCTATAGCGCCTTTCGCATTCTCAGGATATCCCAAAGCTCTTTACAGCCAATGAAGTACTTTTTGAAGAGATAAATATTGGCCAGGACACCAGGGATAACTCTCTTGCTCTTCTTCGAAATAGTGGCCACGGGATCTTTTACGTCCACCTGAGAGAGCAGACAGAGTCTCGGTTTAACCCCACCCCACCCTGTTGCCATTACGTAAATACTTTCTAAGTTTGAACTCTGGAATTCCCTCCCTAAACCTCTCTAACTCTTGCTCTTCCTTTAAGATGTTCCTTAAAATCTACCTCTTTGACCAAGCTGTCCTAATATGTCCTTATGTGGCTTGGTGTCAATTATTATCTGATAATCACTCCTGTGAAGCACCTTGGGACGTTTTACTATGTTAAAGGCACTATATAAATGCAAATTGATGTTACGGAGCTGCTGTTAACTCCAAGGGGAAAAAATTCGGTTCGTTAGCGCCTCCGGGGAGGCACTAACCAACCTCCGGGGGGCGCTAATGGGGCACTAGGAACTTAGCGCCGCTCGCGAAATTGACCAGTCGTTTTGCGGCGGCACTAAACACTACTCCCACGATCTCTTGCGGCCGCAGATCGTGACGTCAGTCAAGCGTGCAACGCCCCGGTAGCGCCCCAGACCGGATATTGAGTCGCGCCCCCTGCCTTAGTGCCTACCGCTAAGAACGACAGGTAGAGGGGAACGTTTTCAAGTCGGGAAGTGGCTGGGGAGCGCTATTTAAAGGCGGGCGCTTCCTGCCTTTTCTTGTTGGCAAAATTTTTCGTTTTAACGCTGTCCTAAGGAGTTTTGGCCCTCAGCACTACTTTTGAGATTCCTAAGCGCCGAGCTCTTTCCCTGGGCCTATCCATTAGTGCGTTTGAGGTCACTCCAGGCCGAGATTCAAGGCTGCAATGAGCAGGGAGTGGCTGGCCAGCAAGATGGCCCCTCCCCTTTAAGAACTGGACGGCGCCAGTCTGTCTGGCTTCCATGGTCACTGACGTCGCCTGAGCTTCGGTAGCGTTCTGAGATAGAGCCTCGCTCCCTGACATTTGTGCCTTAAGAGAGGTGCGTAGCGCCTGATTTAGCGCTCAAATCATCTCCAGGGGCGATAGAGGCGAATTTTGCAGTCGGAGGCGATAATTAGCACCGTGCGCTAAACTTTGCACCCAGCCGATATTAGCGCCCCAAAATGGGCGATACCAAATTTCCCCCCCCCAAACTTCCAGACTTTGAAATGATTGTTAATGCACGATCACCGCTCAGCATTGTCTCGGTACACTTTCAAGATGAAACGTTGCATGTGAACAAGGTGGTTAACACTGAAGTCCCCATATTTTAGAAGAGTGAAAGAACTTCCATTAATACAGCACCTTTCAAGACCTCAGGATGTCCCTAACCATCTTGGAGGCTTCTGACAGATCTGCAAATTAACAACTGCAGCCCGAGCTGTGATTTGTGCCATGGGCTGTCTCTCATATTACAACCATTTCTTTTCAAATAATCAGACAGAGTTAAATAGGTTTTACACCAGTTGTGAGGCAAAGTATTAATCTCTGGATATTGCTATTTCCCTTAAATGGAGTTTTACCCCCTATAATAAGCTCCCTTCAGGGCTCCATGTTGTGAGAGAATAGTGTCATCTACACCACTGACAATCTACATACATCAACATTTTGAATAAGCAGTGGCAACCACCAAAGGAACTTTGACTTAATTGGTTTCTGAACACAGGCATTCACTCATTTCCCAGACATATTGCCACCTGTGCCCTCTATTTTAAAACGTGCTGACAAAGGACATGTTCCATTTAACTCGAACTATTTTAAAAACTATATCAAATGAAAACAGAAATGTCACTATATCACACTCCTTACCTCCCACAGTTTCTCTTCCTCCTGTTTTTAAAACTCAGGTTGCTCTGCCCACTAACTATACTTCGATTTAACTTGTTGTCTCCTGGGTGCACCATCGGCAGCCTCTGCTGCCCACTTGAGTTTCTCAAAAATATGAAAGAAAGAACTTGCATTTCTACAGCGCCTTTCACAACTCAGGATGTCCCAAAGCGCTTTACAGCCAATGAAGTACTTTTTGAAGTGTAGTCACTGTTGTAATGTAGGAAATGCGGCAGCCAATTTGCGCACAGCAAGATCCCACAAACAGCAATGTGATAATGACCAGATAATCTCCTGCTCGTCTTCAAAATAGTGCCGGGGATCTTTTACATCAACCTGTGAGAACAGACAGGACCTTGATTTAATGTCTCATCTGATAGACGGCACCTCTGACAGTGCAGTGCTCCCTCAGTACTTCCCCTCCGACAGTGCAGCGCTCCCTCAGTACTGCCCCTCCGACAGTGCGGCATTCCCTCAGTACTGCCCCTCCAACAGTGCGGCACTCCCTCAGTACTGCCCCTCCGACAGTGCGGCGCTCCCTCAGTACTGCCCCTCCGACAGTGCAGCGCTCCCTCAGTACTGCCCCTCCGACAGTGCAGCACTCCCTCAGTACTGCCCCTCCGACAGTGCGGCGCTCCCTCAGTACTGCCCCTCCGACAGTGCAGCGCTCCCTCAGTACTGCCCCTCCGACAGTGCAGCGCTCCCTCAGTACTGCCCCTCCGACAGTGCAGCGCTCCCTCAGTACTGCCCCTCCGACAGTGCAGCGCTCCCTCAGTACTGCCCCTCCGACAGTGCAGCGCTCCCTCAGTACTGCCCCTCCAATAATGCAGCACTCCCTCAGTACTGCCCCTCCGACAGTGCAGCGCTCCCTCAGTACTGCCCTTCCGACAGTGCAGCGCTCCCTCAGTACTGCCCCTCCAATAATGCAGCACTCCCTCAGTACTGCCCCTCCGACAGTGCGGCGCTCCCTCAGTACTGCCCCTCCGACAGTGCGGCACTCCCTCAGTACTGTACTGGGAATGTCAGCCTGGATTTTGGGCTCAAATCTCTGGAGTGGGGCTTGAACCCACAACTTTCTGACTCAGAGGTGAGGGTGATACCCACTGAAGGGCAGTACTGAGGGAGCGCTGCACTGTCAGAGGTGCTGTCTTTCAGATGAGACATTAAATCAAGGTCCTGTCTGTTCTCTCAGGTTGATGTAAATGATTCCCAGCACTATTTAGAAGAAGAACCAATAAAACCTTTATTTAGCGTATACAGGAATATCATATGAATACAGGAAGTTATCATCCACCATTATCACCAGCAATAATTTCTAGCCTTCAGTTTCTTATGAGGAGTGGAGACTCTTGAGTCACTCCTACCTCCTCCCCTTGCCCCACCCCCACTCCTCCTCGCCGTGCTCTCTCCATCCCCATTCCCCCAACCTCACCCGCCCCATCTCGCCGCGCCAGGCTGTTCCGGTGGTGTCTGACCCCGAGAACTCGCACTATCCTGAATATGTTACTGACAGGACCGTGTCACAGTGACTGGTGGACTGTTTCACTGCGAACCTTTAGCTCAAGCCTCTGGGGATTTGGCACTCCAGTAGATCTCTAATCCGGGAGCTCTCTTTACCCTATTGGCTGCAGAGGGGTCAGGGTGAGTGGGGGGAATATACCCCCATTTAAAAATCAATCTACGCTCTTCTGCCTTGTGAAATTAATATATTTTAAAATTGTGTCGTAAGATTTTTCTTTTTTGCTGCAGAATATCGGGGGCTCCATTTAATAATGTACCTTTCTTCTCCAATCACATTTACTATTTTTAGCACCCTCTTGAATAGCTCAATAAGAAATTCCACTTACGATTCACCCGCCCACTTACTAAGTCTCTGTAGGTATCTCACAAGTTCATCCCTCTCCCTGAACATCCCACTCCCCCATCTAATTTGGTTTAATCCACAAGCTCAATCTAATTGAATACTTTAATAAACATTGGGAACAGCAGACAGCCCTGGGGCAGTGCGTTGAATCAGAAGTTATAGAATAAGTTGGACAAAATATGTGAGTGGGCAGGACAATGGCAGATGGAACATAATGCAACCAAGCGTAAAGTACTGCATGCGGGAAGGAAAAGTAGTTCAACACAAGGACTCCATGAGTGATGTGGAAATAGCAAAGGATAAGTTTGAAAGAGACCTAGGAGTCTTAGTGGAGTCAACACTCGACATGCCCAACCAATGCCGAGCAGCGATCGACAAAGCCAATAGGATGTTGAACGCCACAGTCAAAACAGTAGAGTACAAGTCAGATCGCATCTTGAGCACAGTGTCCAGTTCTGGTCAGACCCACCTTGAGCACAGTGTCCAGTTCTGGTCAGACCCACCTTGAGCACAGTGTCCAGTTCTGGTCAGACCCACCTTGAGCACAGTGTCCAGTTCTGGTCAGATCGCACCTTGAGCACTGTGTCCGGTTCTGGTCAGACCTACCTTGAGTACTCTATATCTAACCCGTGCTGTACCAGCCCTGGGAGTGTTTGATGGGACAGTGTAGAGGGAGCTTTACTCTGTATCTAACCCGTGCTGTACCTGCCCTGGGAGTGTTTGATGGGACAGTGTAGAGGGAGCTTTACTCTGTATCTAACCCGTGCTGTACCTGCCCTGGGAGTGTTTGATGGGACAGTGTAGAGGGAGCTTTACTCTGTATCTAACCCGTGCTGTACCTGCCCTGGGAGTGTTTGATGGGACAGTGTAGAGGGAGCTTTACTCTGTATCTAACCCGTGCTGTACCTGCCCTGGGAGTGTTTGATGGGACAGTGTCGAGGGAGCTTTACTCTGTATCTAACCCGTGCTGTACCTGCCCTGGGAGTGTTTGATGGGGCAGTGTCGAGGGAGCTTTACTCTGTATCTAACCCGTGCTGTACCTGTCCTGGGAGTGTTTGATGGGACAGTGTCGAAGGAGCTTTACTCTGTAGATTGTTTGGGGTGTAGCGTTTATCCTCTTCAAGTATTGGATAGTTTGGGGGGGCGGGGGTTATGCCTGTATTGGATGGTCCTCTTCCAACTCGCGTTCACCCATCACCCATGTGCTCACTGACCTACATTGGCTCCCGGTCCGGCAATGCCTCAATTTTAAAATTCTCATCCTTGTGTTCAAATCCCTCCATAGCCTCGCCCCTCCCCATCTCTGTACCCTTCTCCAGCCCTACAACCCTCCGAGATCTCTGCGCTCCTCCAATTCTGGCCTCATGAGCATTCCCAATTTTAATCGCTCCACCATTGGCGGCCGTGCCTTCAGCTGCCGAGGCCCTAAGCTCTGGAATTCCCTCCCTAAACCTCTCTGCCGCTCTCTCCTCCTTTAAGATGTTCCTTAAAATCTACCTCTTTGACCAAGCATTTGGTCATCTGCCCTAATATCTCTTTACGTGGCTTGGTGTCAATTTTTTAAATAATGCTCCTATGAAGCGCCTTTGATGTTTTACTACATTAAAGGCGCTATATAAATGCAAGTTGTTGTTGGGGTGTAGAGTTTAACCTCTTCAACTGTTGGGTGGTTTTATCGAGGTTTGAATTGGATGGGTTTGGAGGAGGGTTTAACTGTGTGTGTTGGGGGGTCTGGGGTGGGTTTATGGGTGTTGGGGGTGGGTGTCTGGGTGTTGGGGAGTCTGGGGGTGGGTGTCTGGGGGTGGGTTTATGGGTGTTGGGGGTGGGTTTATGGGTGTTGAGGGTGGGTTTATGGGTGTTGAGGGTCTGGGGTGGGTTTATGGGTGTTGGGGGTGGGTTTATGGGTGTTGAGGGTCTGGGGTGGGTTTATGGGTGTTGGGGGTGGGTGTCTGGGGGTGGGTTTCTGGGTGTTGGGGGGGTCTGTGGGTGGGTGTCTGGGTGGGTTTATGGGTGTTGGGGGGTCTGGGGGTGGGTGTTGGGGGTGGGTGTCTGGGTGGTTTGGGGTGGGTGTTGGGGTGTCTGGGGGTGGGTGTCTGGGTGGTTTGGGGTGGGGGTCTGGGGGTGGGTGTTGGGGTGTCTGGGGGTGGGTTTATGCGGGGGGGGGTGTCCTGTCTCTCTTCCTTTCCTCTGCGCCGCGGCTCTGGGCGGAGTTTGCCACAGTCACGTATCTCTGCGGCATCACAATCGCTTTATTAAAGCAGGGGCGGAGCGTAGAAAACCGCATTCAGGGCTAATCCGGCTGGGGACTCGGAGCAGACCCGGAGCGAGCGAGAGAGAGACGGAGCAGCGTGTGGTGAGAGGGGAGGGCCGGGGGATGGAGCCGGGAGGGAAGGTTGGATCGGGGCTCCTGTTCCAGGGCGTTTGTTGTAGAATTAATGATTGGCTTCAGTCCGGAGTGCTTTCAATGAGACTTTCAATGGTTGTTTAATTTATTGTTGGTGCAGGAGGGGTGACTTTAAATGTGATTTTAGATTCGGTAATCTCTGGTTGGTGGTTTAATACAATGTCATACTTAATTAACTTATTGCTTGCGAATCCTGGCTTTAAAGAATAAGGATGAAACAGTCAGCCATCAGAGAGACAGACAGACAGACAGACAGACTGCTGAACACATCACCCACACTGAAATCTCCACTCCTGCAGACACACTATCTCCAGACCTTCCAGCAACATCCTCATTAGAAACTAGCAGAGTCAATCAAACACAAACAGTAATGCTGAGTATTTCCAGCATTCTCTGTTTCTATTTCAGATTCCAGCATCCGCAGTATTTTCCTATTACAATAAACTCAGGCCATTGCACAGGCTACTGGGTTGCCCATTGATGCGTGTGATGTCCCTGTACTGGAACCAGATCATTCTCACGTACAGAATCTTGGCAGGGACATGATTAAGAAGTTTGCAGATGATAGAAACATTGGCCGTGTGGTTGATAGTGAGGCAGAAAGCTGTAGACTGCAGGAAGATATCAATGCACTGGTCTGGTGGGTAGAAAAGTGGCAAATGGAATTCAATCCGGAGTACTGTGAGGTAATGCATTTGGGGAGAGCTAACAAGGCAAGAGAATACACAATAAATGGTAGGACACTGAGCAGTACAGAGGGACCTTGGAGTGCATGTCCCACAGATCCGTGAAGGTAGTAGGACAGGTAGATAAGGTGGTAAAGGAAAGTATCCCGTATGCTGCCTTAATTAGCCGAGGCATAGAATATAAGAGCAGAGAGGTTATGCTTGAACTGTGGATAGGAAGGACCTATTTCCCTTAGCAGAGAGGTCAATAACTAGGGGGCATAGATTTAAAATAATTGGTAGAAGGATTAGAGGGGAGTTGAGGAGAACATTTTTCACCCAGAGGGTAGTGGGGGTCTGGAACTCACTGCCTGAAAGGGCGGTAGAGGCAGAAATTCTCATCGCATTTAAGAAGTACTTTGATATGCACTTGAAGTGCTGTAACCTACAGAGCTATGGACCAAGAGCTGGAGAGTGGGATTAGGCTGGAGAGCTCTTTATCGGCTGGCGGGGGCATGATGGGCCAAATGACCTCCTTCTGTGTCATAAATTTCTATGATTCTATGATCACACACTCCCAGGGCAGGTACAGCACGGGTTAGATACAGAGTAAAGCTCCCTCTACACTGTCCCATCAAACACTCCCAGGGCAGGTACAGCACGGGTTAGATACAAAGTAAACCTCCCTCTACACTGTCCCATCAAACACTCCCAGGGCAGGTACAGCACGGGTTAGATACAGAGTAAAGCTCCCTCTACACTGTCCCCTCAAACACTCCCAGGGCAGGTACAGCACGGGTTAGATACAGAGTAAAGCTCCCTCTACACTGTCCCATCAAACACTCCTAGGGCAGGTACAGCACGGGTTAGATACAGAGTAAAGCTCCCTCTACACTGTCCCATCAAACACTCCCAGGGCAGGTACAGCATGGGTTAGATACAGAGTAAAGCTCCCTCTACACTGTCTCATCAAACACTCCCAGGGCAGGTACAGCACGGGATAGATACAGAGTAAAGCTCCCTCTACACTGTCCCATCAAACACTCCCAGGGCAGGTACAGCACGGGTTAGATACAGAGTAAAGCTCCCTCTACACTGTCCCGTCAAACACTCCCAGGGCAGGTACAGCACGGGTTAGATACAGAGTAAAGCTCCCTCTACACTGTCCCATCAAACACTCCCAGGGCAGGTACAGCACGGGTTAGATACAGAGTAAAGCTCCCTCTACAGTGTCTCGTATTAGTTGTATTACCCCCAACCCCAGAGTGTGCCCCCTACTGCCCCAGACTGACAGTTCAATTTCCCAAGCTGTATGTCCTTGTGCCTGCCTGAGAATGATTAGACTGTGGATTGAGGGATGTCTTGCATGAGGTATTGACATTTTCTCAAACTCGCTTGGTTCAAGGAACCTAAATGTCAGCTTGTTAATGTTTCCTCGTCTATACTGGATGTGGAGAGGACCTGAATGGGAATCTTGTGCAAATCTAATCTGTAGTCCTCAGTAACTATTATCTTTGCCCTTGCTTTGTTGATGGACACAAGTTCCAAACGCCCAGACAGAATGTTGCTGATTTCACTCCATGACCTTGAGAGTCAGTGAAAGTGAAGTGCGCGAGGAGAACATCAGCAGTGGTTAAATCGCACGTCAGCTCTTCTGGCAGATATCTGCAGCCACAAGGATATCTGCAGTCAATACAACAGCAAAATACTGCGGCTGCTGGAAACCTAAAATAAAAACAGAAAATGCTGCAAATACTCAGCATCTGTAGAGAGAGAGTTCAATGTTTCAGGTCCATGACCTTTCATCAGAACTGGAAAAAGTTAAGAGATGTAACAGGTTTTAATCAAGTGCAGAGGCAGGGGGAGGGGGGAGGGGGGGAAAGGTGGAAAGAGCAAAGGGGAAGGTCTGTGATTCCACCCTTTCGCAGACCTTCCCTTTTGTTCTTTCCTCCCCTCCCCCGCCCCCCATTTTCCCTGTCTCCACTCAATATCTGCAGTCACCTGAGATGGGGGAGGGGAGGGAGAGGCGACAAGATACCCTTTCAATTTAATGCGGTCATAGGATCTCTGAAGTTGAATAGTTTTAAGGTATTTGCACTGTAAGTACTTTGCCCACATTCCTGTGCGATAACAGGCCATGTACGAGAAAGAGACCATCACAGGCTGTCTGGCCTGTCCTGCAGTTGTTAAAATGCCATACACTATCACTCACTCCTCAATTATTTTCACTGCCAAATATCCATCCCGTTACCTCGCGAATTTGTCAGCATGATCAATGTGGCGACATGGATAATCTGTCCCATTTGCTCGCCACCCACTGTGTAAAGTTATTAAATGTAATTGGTCTTTCCATGGCTGCCTTGTAGAGATGGTGATTATGTCCAACCTATTTTTGCCCTTCAGGTTATCTGGACGCAGTAGAATCTCAAATACCTTGAGGTCTTGGATATTCGTACAGTAGTAGGGTAACAAACTGTCCATAGTCCTTCAGGAGGAACTGGACCAGGCCTTGTACAGGCATAGGCTCTATCCCTCTGGCTACCCAAAGAACATAAGAACATAAGAAATAGGAGCAGGAATAGGCCACTTGGCCCCTCGAGGCTGCTCCGCCATTCAATAAGATCATGGCTGATCTTGGGCTCAAAGCCACTTCCCAGCCCGCTCCCCATAACACTTCACTCCCTTATCTTGCAAAAATTTGTCTATCTCCACTTTAAATGTATTTAATGACCCAGCCTCCACGGCTCTCTGGGGCAGAGAATTCCACAAATTTACAACCCTCAGAAGAAGTTCCTCCTCAGCTCAGTTCTAAAAGGGCGACCCTTTATTCTGAGACTGTGCCCCCGAGTTCTAGATTTCCCCATGAGGGGAAACATCCTCTCTGCATCTACCCTGTCGAGCCCCCTCAGTATCTTATATGTTTCGATAAGATCACCTCTCATTCTTCTAAATTCCAATGAGTTTAGGCCCAGCCTGCTTGCTTGCCCCTTTGCTACTGCTGCACATTGTGCGGATGGTTTTAGTGAGTTATCCAGCAGTACTAGCTGGTCCCTGGGCTGTATTGGTGTCAGCTGTGGCTCAGTGGGTAGCACGCTCGCTGCTGAGTCAGAAGGTTGTGGGTTCAAGACCCACTCCAGAGACTTGGGCACAAAATCTAGGCTGACACTCCCAGTGCAGTACTGAGGAAGCTCCGCACTGTCGCAGAGGGGCAGTACTGAGGGAGCGCTGCACTGTCGGAGGGGCAGTACTGAGGGAGCGCTGCACTGTCGGAGGGGCAGTACTGAGGGAGCGCCGCACTATCGTTGGGGCAGTACTGAGGGAGCGCCGCACTATCGTTGGGGCAGTACTGAGGGAGCGCCGCACTGTCGGAGGAGCAGTACTGAGGGAATGCTGCACTGTCGGAGGTGCCGTCCTGCAGTTGAGATATTAAACCAAGGCCCCGTCTGCTCTCTCAGGTGGACGTAAAAGATCACTATTCAAAGAAGAGCAAGGGTGTTCTCCCCGGTGTCCTGGCCAATATTTATATCTCAACCAACGGCTAAAACAGATTATCTGGTCAATATTGTATTGCTGATTGTGGGATCAATTGGCTGCTGCGTTTCCTACATTACAATAGTGATTACACTTCAAAATACTTCATTGGTTATAAAGCGCTTTGAGATGTCCTGAGGTCGTGAAGGGCACTATAGCAGTGCAAGTCTTTTTCTTTTTTTTTCTGCGCCCTGTGATGTTTAGCTTATATTTCCGTTGGTTATTTCCCTGTCACATCAGTTTGTATGTATTTGTTTAAACAATGTCTGCCATTTGTCAGACCCAACTTCCTAATCCCATAGTATTTTGTCTACTTGTTCCATGGTATTTGCAACACTCCTTCCCTTCCCCTTCACAGGTTCGATTTTTGGCAAACTCAGCCAATTTTCCAATCACTTATGTACACTAAATAACAATGGACAAGCGCTAACTTTCCCTGAGGGTCCCCATGCCCACTAGTCACCTCACTGCATGCTGATACAGCTCCCTGTACACGGCTCGTCTGATTCATTCAGAAACTTTCCCCTCCTTTCTCTCTCAGTCCCTATTTTTTTTCTTTCCCCCCCATCCCTTCTGACTTTGTAGAACGATGTGGCTTTGCTCAAATCTAACGCCGGGTTTGGAGAGCGTTCTGAGCTGTGTAACCCCGGGGTGAATTCCTGGTGGGTACAGATCTGTTGCCGGTGGTGAGGATGAATTGAGGGACTGATTGCTGGGATTGGTTAACTCGATCTGAGCTGTGTTACAATTGGCATGTTGTCCTAGGCTAACGAAGGGGACAAACACGAGTCACCGTTTCTGCTTCTGGTGGGCTCAGCTGTGATGTTCTCTTCCCCCCCGGCCCCAGTCAAATAGCCTGCTGATACTCACTGCTTTGACTCTCCAGTACTTTGGCCACTGGGCTAGGTACAAGGGGACACTTGGATTGTATCTCAGAAAAGCCTTTGGAAAAAGAAAATTAGGAGGGGTGCAGAAAAAAGGAAATGCAAACTGTCCCTGTTTACTTGGTGTCTTCTTTCTTTCCCTAATGTTCCCTCCTGCCTTAGCCCTGAACTCTCATCTTTCTCCAGTTTCTCTCCCATCTCCCCTCATGCCCTCTCCGAGCTCATCTTGTCCACGAGACCCACCTCCTGCTCCCTCTACCCTATTTCCACCAAGCTGCTGACCACCCAACTTGCTTTCTGGCCCCATGTTAGCTGATATTGTTAATGGTTCTCTCTCCTTGGGTACGGTCCCCCTCCCTTTTAAATCTGCTTTCATCACCTCGCTCCTCAAAAGCCCACCCTTGACCCCTCTGTCCTTGCAAACTAATGCCCCATCTTCAACCTCCCTTTCATCTCAAGTCCTTGAACGTGTTGTCGCCTCCCAAATCCGTGCCCATTTTCCCCGCAACTCCATGTTTGAATCCCTCCAATCGGATTTCTGTCCCTGCCACAGTACTGAAATGGCCTTTATCAAAGTCACAAATGACGTCCTATGTGACTGTGACCATGGTAAACTATCCCTCCTCGACCAGTCTGCAGCCTTTGACACAGTTGACCACACCATCCTCCTCCAATGCCTCTCCTCCATCATCTGACTGGGTGGTTCCATTTTTATCTATTCAGTCATAGCCAGAGAATCACCTGCAATGGCTTCTCTTCCTGCTCGGACACCATTACCTCGGGAGTCTCCCAAGGATCTATCCTTGGCCCCCTCCTATTTCTCATCTACATGCCACCCTTTGGCGACATCATCCGAAAACATGTCAGTTTCCACATGTACGCTGCTGACACCCAGCTCTACCTCACCACCACCTCTCTCGACCTCTCCACTGTCTAATTTGTCATACAGCTTGTCCGACATTCCAGAAATTTCTTCCAACTAAATACTGGGGAGACCGAAGCCATTGTCTTCGGTCCCCGCCACAAACTCCGTTCCCTAGCCACCGACTCCATCCCTCTCCCTGGCAATTGTCTGAGGCTAAACCAGACTGTTCACAACCGTGGTGTCACATTTGACGCCGAGATGAGCTTCCAACCGCATATCTGCTCCATCACCAAGACCGTACTTCCACCTCCATAACATCGCCCGAGTCCATCCCTGCCTCAGCTCACCTGCTGCTAAAACTCTCGTCCATACCTTTTTTACCTCTAGACTTGACTATTCCAACACTGGCCTCCCACGTTCCACCCTCCATAAACTTGAGCTCATCCAAAACCCTGCTGCTCGTATCCTAACTCGCACCAAGTCCCGTTCACTCATCACCCCTGTGCTCACTGAGCTACACTGGCTCCTGGTCTGACAAAGCCTCAATTTAAAAGTTCTCATCCTTGTTTTCAAATCCCTCCATGGCCTCGCCCCTCCCTATCTCTGTAACCTCCTCCAGCTCTACAACCCCCCGAGATCTCTGCGCTCCTCCAATTCTGGCCTCCTGTGCATCCCCGATTTTAATCGCTCCACCATTGGTGGCCGTGCCTTCAGCTGCCTGGGCCCTAAGCTCTGGAATTCACTCCTTAAACCTCTCCGCCTCTCTCTCCTGCTTCAAGACGCTTCTTAAAACCTCCCTCTTTGACCAAGCTTTTGGTCATTCGTCCTATTATCACCTTATGTGTCTCACTGTCAAATTTTGTTTGGTAACGCTCCTGTGAAGCGCCTTGGGATGTTTTACTACATTAAAGGCGCTATATAAATGCAAGTTGTTGTTGAGCTGTTGGTGTCGTGACTTGTGGCAACTCGCACTTGACCCTGGTAGATCCCCTTTTTCTCCCCCCACCCCCCACTCCGCGGACTATTTTGCCCTGCGGTTTCCCCTAGGCTGCTGGGTCACTTCACTTCACTTCACTTCCATCTGCTTATGAGACTGAGAGCTGTGGTTCAGGAGGGTTTCGCTGATCAGAGGAGATCGGCACAGCATTACCCCTCATCGCTTCAGTAAACGCAGCAGAATTCCAGAAATCAACAGCAAACCTAATTCATACAGGAGAAAGGTAAAATGTCTGCCTGTGCATCTGAGAGAAAATGGTGGACTGTGCACGCTGGCTGCTTGCTGGGAGTGGGTAATCCTTTATTAATGAGGGAGATTTTGGTTACACAGTTTAATGCCAAGATTGCAGTGACTGGGAGGGGGAAGGGAACCAGAGACAATAAATTTAAACAACTGTGATGGGTAGAGAGAAAATGCCATTGTCCAGGGGCTGTGAGAACTGCAACAGCATTCAAGCCCCACAGCCAGGATATAAATAAATTAGAATTTACGCTAACATCAGCACCTTCCAGATCCTTGTACTCTATTTTAATTTAGGGCTGAGACAATCTTTTGTGTTAGAACACTGGGATGGAGGGGAGGAAAGGAAGCTTTTTAATTTTTTTTTTTTTTTAATTAACTTTCTCCTCTCCATCTCTCTGGAGGATGGTGATTCTATATTCGGCCACGGTTCCACGGGCACCGGATGCCCCCTGGGACCCGGGCCACGGCTGCCCTCTGTTACACTGTCTAACCAGGGGAGGTGATACTTCAAAAACAAAATCAGAAAACTGGAAACATTCAGGTCAGGCAGAATCCATTGAGAAATTATAAGTCGACAATTGGGTGTGGAACCCTTATTCAGAACGGAAAAATATTACAGATGAGCGGCACTTAAAAAGGAATGGAACAAGGGGAGGGGGAGAACAGGAAATGGTTAAATGGTCAGTGATAAGAATGTGAGAATAGCTAAAGGAGGATAGGTAATCCCTCCATGGCCTCGCCCCTCCCTATCTCCGTAACCTCCTCCAGCCCTACTACCCTCCGAGATCTCTGCGTTCCTCTAAATCTGACCTCTTGCACATCTCCGATTTTAATCACTCCACCATTGGCGACCTTCAGCTGCCTAGGTCCTATGTTCTGGAACCTCTCTGCCTCGCTACACCTCTCTCCTCCTTTTAAGGTGCTCCTTAAAACTACCTCTTTGACCAAGCTTTTGGTCATCTGTCCTAATATCTCCTTTTGTGGCTCGGTGTCAAATTTTGTTAGCTAACACTCCTGTGAAGCGCCTTGTGATATTTTTCTACGTTAAAGGTGCTATATAAATGCAAGTTGTTGCAAGTAGAATGGGAAGCATGAAAAACTGGCAAAATGGAGCAGGCTCCAGTGGTTTGAGTCTGGAAGAAAAGGTCGAGATGATTGTTTATGGATGATTGCAGAGTGGTAGCACGTTATTGATCCGTGGAGGATATTACAGCTGAGCCTGATCCTGTCATCGACCAATATTCACATGCATGCAATTTCCAATGAACATTCCTGAATAGTGATCAGGAGCATAGCAACAGGAGGAGGTCGTTCAGCCCCTCGAGCCTGTTCCACCATTTAATTAGATCGTGGCTGATCTTTACCTTAACTTCAGTTTACCTGCCTTGATCCATATCCCTCAATACCTTTTACCTAATAAAAATCTGTCAATCTCCGTCTTGAAAATTTCAATTGACCCCCTGCATCCAGTCTTTTGGGGGGAGAGAGTTCCAGATTTTCACTACCCTTTGTGTGAAGTGGTGCTTTCTGATTTCACTCCTGCCCTTTTGTCCTGAATTCCCCGTCAGAGGAAATAGTTTCTCTGTATCTACTCTACCGAATCCTTTTTATCATTTTAAACACTTGGATTAGATCACCCCTCAAACTTATAAACTCTGGAATACAACCCACGTTTACGCAACCTGGCCTCATAATTTAAACCTCTAAGCCGTGGTATCGTTCTGGTGAATCTGCGCTGTACCCCTTCCAAGGCCAATATCTCCTTCCTGAGGTGCGGGGCCCAGAACTGAACACAGTTACTGCAGGTGGGGTCTAACCAAGGCTCTGTGCAACTGAAGCATCACTTCCTGCACTTTGTATTCCAGCCCCATCGAGATAAAGGCTAAGATTCCATTAGCCTTTTGATTACTGTTTGTACCTGTGCAAAAAGGTAAATTTACCAGGAAACGCACTTGTGAATTTGTAAGCTTGGGAATCTATTTGACTGCAGTGGAGGGAATAAATCAGCACTCTGAGCCCCATCCCCCCCCACTCCAACTGCAAATACCAGTCCAAACTGCCTGCATTCCTGCTGGCAGCATTAGAATAGGTTTTGGTTGTCATGAGAACGTTAAATGTCTCCCAGCAGCTGCAGTGAATGTATAAGTGCCAAGTGGGCTAAATTCAGTTTGTTTTTAAAGTTATGCAATGGTGCTGTTTGGGATGGGGTGTGCGGAGAATGTTGAGGACTGTGTATCGATTTACCAATATGCTGATTTGGGAGTGACCTGTGGTTTTAACATTTCTTTCTTGCAGCTTTAGCCACACACACACCGTTAGAAGATGACGCACCAATTTCCTGCACTCACCCCAGACCAGAAGAAGGAGCTGTCTGATATCGCCCTGCAGATCATCTCCCCTGGCAAGGGCATCCTAGCTGCAGATGAGTCTGTGGGTTAGTATCTGCTGCCTTTCGGTTTCCTGCTCATGAGTTATTGGTGGGGGAGGGGGTAAGAGAAGCACAATGCAACAGAATTGGCCTCGAGTTCCCATCTCTTTTACAGGTGCACTGATGCCTGCTTTAATGCCAGCTTCAGTGAGTGTGTAAGCAGGCTGCACATTTAACCGATCGCCCATTGAATCCAGGTGCCTGAGAAAACAAGGCTGGCAAATTAGTGGATGGAGCTACTGAGTAGAGCAACGATGCGAAAGCCACCCTCATCAGTCGCAATCTCATAGTATAAAACAAAGACCACCCCACCTCATAGTCTCTGTCTGGTATCAAGGAAGTCCCTCCCTCATGATCCATAAGTAGGTTAAGCGGCAGTGTATCTAAAGTGCCAGTCCAGACAAAACATACAATTCAACAACATGCACCCCTTCGCCAGCACTGAATCCAGGCGCCTGGGCCTCGTGTCCTTGGCTGAGCTGTCACTTGGGTTTAGCAACACATCACTGCATGACTTTTTTTGCCTGTTTTGGGCAGTGGGCTGACTGAAGGGAGAACATAAGATTTAGGAGCAGGAGTAGGCCGTACGACCCCTCAAGCCTGCTCCGCCATTCAATAAGATCATGGCTGAACTTCTATCTCAACTCCACTTTCCCACCCTAACACTTGATTCCCCTAGAGTCCAAAAATCGATCTATCTCAGCCTTCAATATACTCAATGACTCAGCATCCACAGCCCTCTGGGGCAGAGAATCCGAAGATTCACAACCCTCTGAGTGAAGAAATTCCTCATCTCAGTCTTAAATGGCCGACCCCTTATCCTGAGACTATGCCCCCTAGTTCTAGACTCTCCAGCCAGGGGAAACAACCTCTCAGCATCTACCCTGTCAATCCCCCTCAATCCTGTATGTTTCAATGAGATCACCTCTCATTCTTCTAAGCTCCAGAGAGTATAGGCCCATTCTACTCAATCTCTCCTCATAGGACAACCCTCTCATCCCAGGAATCAATCTAGTGAACCTTCGTTGCACTTCCTCTAAGGCAAGTATGTCCTTCCTCAGATAAGGAGACCAAAAGAGTCGTGAAGCCATTGGAACCTGTGAAGATCTACGCAGTTAATGGGGATGTGCTTTTAATCCAAATATTCTCCAGTACTTTGACCTGATGGCTGTTGGTTTGGGGAGATTGGCTGTGTACCCTGCTCACCTGTGTACATTTTCACCCAGTGCCGTTCTCCACCAGGGGAATGTAGAAGTGGAACCAGTGTATCTGGCGATAATTCACAAAACCCACGATAATGTGGGTTTCTGCTCCTCCTGGAACACAGTAAGTCAGGAGTCTGCATTTCTAACTGCAGCTAAAGGCAAGAGAGCCCTCCATTGACCATTGGCTTAAGTCTTGAAACATAAAAACTTAACATTCAATTAATGGCAGAGGAATCGTGGTTCTGGAAAAGTGTACATTCAACTGGGGTGTGCATTTCCAATCGATAGGACCAAGCCATTATTTGGTACCTGCAATTGTTTCTGTGCTCTTGAGCATTTGAAATAGAGGGTATCTGTATTTGCTGTTTCTCATCTCTTGCTCTCCCTGCTTCTCCTGAAACTGTTGCCTCATTGCTGGGCTATGGCCCCACGTTGATACTGACATGAATCTGTCATTCATGAAAGAAAGACTTATGAAATAATACTGAGTGGCCTGCGGGTGGCGCTGTCCAGGGAGAGTATAAATACTAGGGCACGGGCCCAGCTTGCACAGGACATTCTTAACAGGAACTAGTGAAGGACACAACTGGATCTCCATGTTGTAAAACAGTTGATTAAAGCTTTGTTTAACACTTAGACCAAGTGCCTAGTAGTTTTCTTACGTCAGATACCTTGTCCGTTTGTCATTTGTGAGCCTAGACGGTGAGTTTTGGCAGGCAATTTAACTATGGGAGGTATTGTAGCAGAGCCCTCACCTGATGTGCACTTTCCAGCGGAGGATATAATTGTGGATGGGAGCCTCTTTTCCTCTCTCTCTTTCTTTATACCAGGGTACTGAGGCCAATTGGCTCTCACCATTGCTCTGGTTGAGATCAGCCAACTCTGCACAGGCCAGGAATGGACCCCGGCCCCGTGTGTGTGTGTGTATATAGCCCAGTACTACAGCACACTGCATGTGTCCACCGTACCATCACAGAGCCTGTACATTTATTTTTTTAATAAGTAGTTTCGTGTTCCTTTTCCTAGGGAGCATGGCCAAGCGTCTGAACCAGATTGGTGTGGAGAACACTGAGGAAAACCGACGTATCTACCGGCAGATATTGTTGACCGCTGATGACCGGGTCAAAAACTTTATCGGAGGCGTCATCTTCTTCCACGAGACTCTGTACCAGAGCACCGACGATGGGACGCCCTTTGTAAACCTAGTCAAAGACAGGAACATTGTCGTGGGGATCAAGGTAAACAGTCAGGATTTGTGTTCATCTCCTTGGACACTTCAAAGGACTGGGGTGGTACCAGACCACTCACCTGGGGAGTGGCGAAAGTGAACAGTCCCTCCCCTGGAGGGAGGGGCTGGGGTGGGGTGGGGCGGGGCAGGGGCAAGGGGGAACTGGATTCACAACTAACGAGCGCTGCCCAAGTGGCTTTCAAATTGCTGCTTACGGCTGATGCTAAAGATTTTCAAACATTCCTCTTCTCCCGAAGCATTTGGTGGACTCTCTGTCTCACCAGAGCGAAGTAGCGGCAAACCAGCATGACTTCCACTGGGAATGTTTGTGAAGTCTGACTTTAAATGTTCTCTTTGGTCAAGGTGCAACGAGCTTGATGCCCTGAGCCTACTGTCCTGCAGTCTGCTGGGACACCGGTTTCTCTTCGATTCTGAGAGTAAAACTGGAGGAGGTTATAGAATCTTACAGCACCGGAGGCCACTCCTGCAGAGTTGTGCCAGGCGCTTCTCCATGTGAACGGACAGAAAATCAAAGGGTGAGCCATACTCGGCTGCACTTGTATTGATGAGCAGTCCTAATTTTGTTTGGAGCAAACTGATTTTTTTCCAGCCCAAGCCCACCTTCGCCTGTGCTTCATGTGTGCAGAATTTTTATATTTTGATCTGACTTGTGCTGAAGTCTCTAAACCGAACTACTGAGAGATCTGCATTGTGTTTGCCTGATCTGGAATGCACAGTCCGTCCTGTAGGGATACTTAAATCCAGAGAATGTAGATGTAGTTTGGCAGAACCAAGACTTGGGAATCCTCAAGTGTTCACAGGATTACTGCTGGAGGTTAAGCAGCTAACATGGTGTACTTTACCAGCAGAGCATTGGTAAGCTTTCTGCTACTTGTCCAAGTAGGGCCAGTACTCGTGGGTACTGGGGTGTCAAATAATTCAAATTTGAAGTTCATTTTCTCTCTCTCTCTCTTCCCCCTTCTTCGATGTGCATATATCTCTCTCGTGAAAGGTAAGCAGTTAGTTGCCACTGTCTTATCTATCCCTGCAGTTACCCCTACCTGTCCACATATCTATCTACTGCTCCTGGTGTTTACACTAAATGCAGCTCCCTTATCTCGAAGTTAAACTCCTAGAACCAGTTTTTAATGTGTCTGTAATTCTGCTGCTGAGATACACGAGACAGATTTAGTGGTGTAAACACTGGAAGCCAGTTCACTGATCCAATCGTCCTGAATCCGAACGAAAACGGGTGATATGAAAGTGGTTTACATGTGGACTTGCCTAAGGAACAGGAGCAGGCCATTCAGGCCCTCGGGCCTGTTCTGCCATTCTATTAGATCATAGTTGACTGGTACATCAACTCACATTCTCGCCTTTGCTCAATATCCCTTGATACCCATGCCCAACAAAAATCTATCAATCTAAGATTCTGGTTCATGAGCTGCAGTCTTTGTTGTAGTTTAGGGATGAGGGTTATCCCTTCTGCGGGATCTATGTATCTGAGAAAATACATAGTCCTGTGTCACACAAGCAATAATCTACCATTCACCCGTCCTGAGGTTTGGCTAGTAAAAGATCTTCGAACGAGGTTTGTGCAAGTCAAAGGGAGGAATACTTTTTTAAATAGAGAGCTGAAATATCTCCATCAAAATGGTGTACACAATCTAACAATGCTGCGGGGCACAGAATCCTTCCAAATAAAACTAGCAAACATCTTGTGTTAAGTGATTTCAGATGTTTCTTTTGAATGTTTTATACAAATTATAAAATGTCTATTGTATTTGAATCCCAAGACTTATCTGACTAAGGGCTGTCCTGTATTTCCAGGTTGATAAAGGTGTTGTCCCCTTGGCTGGAACCAATGGAGAAACCACCACTCAAGGTAGAGGATCCGAGCGGTGCGATCAGGAACCTTTGGGATGTGATCAGGGAGGGTAGAGGATCTGTGCGGTGTGGTTAGAGAGGGGCAGGATCTGTAAAGTGTGTTTGGGGGGGGGGGCGGGAGAGTAGGATAAGTGTTGCATGGGGTGGTCATTAGAGTGTCTGCAATGTGGACGCACTGCAGGGATGGATGGTTGTATGTTCAAGCAGTTACTGTTCTTTTGTGAATGAACTGTTTGGAATTCTAGTTATTGATCACTATTTTCAAATAGACTCCCACCCTTTCCACTTGTAAACTCTGGGATCCTAATCAAGCCCAGTACCAATCCTGATCAAAGTCTCCTCTGTCCTGTTGAAATTCTCACAATTCACAGGTTTGCCTCCCAGTACCATTCCTGGCTGCACTTTCCCTGAAACATTGAAAAACAAATTCTGCACGGCAGTAACTATAATCTGTGCGCTGCCAGTCTGATAGAGGAGTTGATTGTGGCCTTGTTTTGTTCTCGGTGGGTTGGTGTGGATCTAATGGGCTGCTCCCAAACTCTTTCTTTCCCATGCTCAAATGGAGCAACCATGAGGCGGGGGAAGAGTTCGGACTCCTGAAGGTCTTCAGTTCTCATCCCAACACATCGCTAAACGTGACTTACTGTCAGTTGGAAGCAATGGCTTCCCTTTTGGCTCACAAGAAATGCCCACCCAGTGTGGCCCAGGTCCATAGCGACCAGGAAGGTCTCTGAATTCCGATCTGGGTTGAATTAGCTGAACTCGACCAGGGTGAAGCTACATTGGTCTCCGAGCCTCGGGTCTAGGAAGTGTTTGCGGGGGAAGAGGACAACCACGATTCCTGCTGTGGGTCACTATTTGCTTGTTTGAGGTACTACAGGGCAAATGGTGCCCACAGAGCTGTATGTAAACATGTGCCAGCACCTTCAGAGCCTGGGGCTGGAGGGAAAATTAAGTGGGGGGGAAGGTCAACTCTGGACCCAGTGCTGGAATGAGTTTTCATAGCTGTGTCCAGTGGTATGTCTCATTCGAGGTGGCAGTTGTTGCAGTTCAGTTTTTTCCAACACTTTTTTGCCTTGTTTTCATGGTAAAAGGGCAGTTTGCATCAGTACACTGAGTCTATGAACTGAAAGCTGTGTCCTTGTACATGTTATATATGGGTTAGTGCATTTCAGTCAAAGAATGAACCCCTAATAGTGGAATATTGTTCTCTGGAGTTTGGGGGGGGGTGCCCAAAATGTTCTCCTGTGCCTCATGAAAGGTGGGAAATATTATACTAGTAGACCCATGTGTATAGGCTAAAGTACTTGGTTGAATTTATTTGCAGTGTAAATACATAGAAGCTAAATGACACAGCATGATATTTTATCAGAATAATACTTAAACACTAGAATCTGTCTACAAAGGGTTCTATGACCACCTGACTCTGAGAATGCGAGCACCTGAGCCAAGCTGACCGTTTAATGAATGGTCAGACTTGTCCTCTTGGTAGTGCTTTCAGAGGTGATGCTTCAGCCAGCTGTGAATCCCAGTTCATGAACTCTGGCCAGAACTAGAGCTGTAAACTTTCTTTTCATTTAAATCTTTCCCTCGACATAAACAGACTGAGGGTTTAAGTTCTTGCTACCTGCTGAGGTGTTAATAGTTCAGTGTTAACCATTTCCTCCATATATTTCCCTTAGTGGCTCTGCAATTTAGGAGGTTCCAATTTTCTCTTCCACTGTCCATCCACATATGTTAACATTACTAAATAAAGTACTCCAGCCACCATTTATAGCTTCAATGGAATTTATTTCATTTCAACACACTTGTTCAGAAACAAATGAAGACAGATAAATAAAAAGATTTGCATTTCTATAGCGCCTCTCACGACCTCAGGACATCCCAAAGTGCTTCACAGCCAATGAAGTACATATGAATTCCAGTCATTGCTGTTTGTGGGATCCCTATATTACAACAATGAGATAATGACCAGATAATGTGTTTTAGTGATGTTGGTTGAGGGATAAATATTGGCCAGGACACTGGGGAGAACTTCCCTGCTCTTCTTCGAATAGTGGCCATGGGATCTTTTATGTCCACCTGAGAGGGCAGACGGGGCTTCGGTTTAACGTCTCATCCGAAAGACAGCACCTCTGACAGTGCAGCACTCCCTCAGTACTGGATTATGTGCTCCAGTCTCTGGAGTGGGACTTGAACCCACAACCTTCTGACTCGAGACGAGAGTGCTACCCACTGTGCCACGGCTGACGCGTAATAAAGTATTTCAGCCACCTAGCAATATTTTTATTGCTGAAATGGATTTTCTTATTTCATTTCAATGCCCTTGTTCAGAAACTAATGAATGTTTCCGTTGAATATGCTGAAGTCTGATTTTGTATTAGTCGCTGTTGGAACAGAAGAATGGGTTCCTTCCAGGGACACAGCTGGCTGAAGCCAATTTTTAATATCCGAATTATCCTGTTTTGCATTACAGAATTAAAATACAGAACACTCCTATTTTTAAAAGAAATACTTGCGTTTATATTTTTGTTGCTGCGGGTATCCGTGCCTGAAGTGGGCAGTGCTTAATGGCTGTGTGTTGGTTTTGTAGGCCTGGACGGACTGGCAGAACGCTGTGCTCAGTACAAGAAGGATGGAGCAGACTTCGCAAAGTGGCGCTGTGTCCTGAAGATCAGTGACACAACCCCATCCTCCCTCGCTATCATGGAGAATGCCAATGTCCTGGCACGATACGCCAGCATCTGCCAGCAGGTAAAGCGAAACAAAATCCAGTGTGTTAATGCAGCTGATGGTTATAGAATCAGTTTCCAGTTGTCACTACAGCAGCCTCATGGGATGTTTTAGTCTCTCTCAACATGCAGGCTCTGCAGTAAATAATAAGGAGCAGCATAGGTTCCCCACAGGCTCTGTTGTAAGTGTACACCCAGTGTGGAAACAACCCTACAGATTAGGAAGAGCCCCTGCTCTGTCCTGAATGAGTTGATCTCAGCCAGAGCAGTTCTGGATTAGGAATGGGGAAAATCCGCACTCCCGATCACTATCCAGTGATGCTGCTGGAAATTCTGCCTGTGTCTGGTTGTCGTGTGAGGACGCAATCGGGTTTGGCCTATGATTTCTCCCCCCCCCCAAATGACCGACTAGTCTGCCAAATTCCTGTCTAGGCTCCCGTGTGAAGATTGGCCACTTGGGCAGCTGTTTGTACCTCAGAGAATTGATGCCTTCAGGAGAGATGGGGATAAACCAGGGAAGGGGGGTTGGGATTGCCCTGGATTTTGGATGTGCCTCCAATGTTGTAATGCGAGGAAGGCTGTGAAAACAAAGACAATCCTGCAGTGTCCATCAAGGTGTTGGGAGGCAAGATGGTAATTGGGAAAGCTCCAAAGATGAGCAGATTGGAGGTTGATTCCTATAGCGTGGTGGGGTTCTGGGTCTCCGCATGTCTTCACCATTTTTCCTCCTTGTGTTCAGAATGGCATTGTTCCCATTGTGGAGCCGGAGATCCTTCCCGATGGGGATCATGATCTGAAGCGATGCCAGTATGTCACAGAAAAGGTTGGTTGAAGAAAAGAAAGACTTGTATTTATATAGCGCCTTTCACGACCTCGGGATGTCCCAAAGCGGTTTCTAGCCAATGAAGTACTTTTGAAGTGCAGTCACTGTTGTAATGTAGCCGGTCAACCAAAAACCAGAGACTGACCCTAAAATGGGGCGAGCTGTAAAAAACTGAGGATGCAAATTGGAAGACACATGAAGTGTAAAACTGCTGACTGTAAAGTGATGGAGAAAATATGACTGAAGAATAAAACTAATGGAACAGAATTGGTGCCAGTGGACTCTCGAGGGAGGACTCATCACTGTCGATGTTTACACTGTGCTGAGACAATTAAAGCTAACCCAGTATGGATATGGCTAGGGCAGTGGGGTACAAGTCCACAGGAAGGATATACATGCATTGGTGATGGTGCAGAGAAGAGAAACAAAACTGATTCCAAGTGTAAGGGGGTTGCGCTAGGAGGAACGGCTTCGGGGTAGAAATCCGTCGTCGTTGTGCCAGTTTTCCAGGCAGAATACGGGGGGCAAAAATGACCAATTTCGCGGGGCTATGTCCTGCGCCCCAGGGAAGCCTGAAAAACATCCAATGCCATATTGGCTTCGGACATTAAGTCCCTTGCATATGTTAATGAGAGGCCTATCTTTTGGGTCCACTCAAGAAATTGGCCTGCATGAGTGGAGCAGCCGTTCAGCTTTTCCGGGTGTGGATGCAACTTAGGAATCGGCTGTTTATGCAAGTTAACTTTTTTTTTTTAAATTCAGGTGGATTAGGAGTGCTCCTCTCAGCTCCACAGCACTTCTGCCGGCTGTGATCGCAGCCCCCCCATCTCACCTGAGGGCCACTGCCGGCGACCCAAGCTGCCTGAAATTCATGTGCTGAAGTGGGTGAGCTGCCTGTACAGGTGCCAGCAACTCGCCTGAACTATTGTAACGAGACACGAGGCCCAATTTCAGGCCAGTCTCTGGCCTCCTGGTTGGGGCACGCATTGTGTGTGCAGCTCCGATTCACAACCTGAAAACGGGGCCAGACAAATTTCTACCTCTACACCATAAAGAGAACTATAAAAGGGGGTGGGGGAAAGAAGAGAGGCATTTCTGTGTACTGGTGAATTATAAAGTGTTCCCGTTTTGTGTTTCAGGTGTTGGGGGCTGTCTATAAGGCCCTAAGTGATCACCACATTTACCTGGAGGGCACCCTGCTGAAGCCCAACATGGTGACTGCCGGCCATAGCTGCCCCACCAAGTACAGCCCCGAGGAGGTTGCCATTGCAACAGTTACTGCGCTGCGACGCACTGTCCCACCTGCCGTCCCAGGTACGTGGTCCCGGTTGAGGGGCTTGCTGCAGGGAGTTTGGTACTCGTTCATGTGCTGTCTGGGGCGCAGAGAAAGTTTGTGTAGTTTCCATGAGTGACCTTGGGGGTATAAATTATGTTTTTTTTTCTTTCTCCACAACCCCATCCGGGTGTCGTAATGCTATAATGTGGAGAGCAGTGATGTCTAAATGCTTGAAGACATGATGCCAATCAGAGACTCAGTATTTATCCTTGGAAGCATGGAAGATGTCAGTTTGGATCTTGCTGTGTGCCCGGCAGCCAGCTGATACCCACGGTACCAGAAGGTGGCTGGAGGGGTCAGTGCCTTCAGGATAGAAAGTTAGCAGAAAAATAATACCCTTTTTCCCCCCACCAGAGGTGTCACACTAGAGTCTGCTGCATAATTACATTTTTACACATTTTAAAGATGTACAGACTTGTAGAAACCTCTGGGATTTATGAATGTGTGATGTTCTGAATGTATTAGAGCCTCGTATTGCACCACACTCCCCCCTCGTACAAAGTCACCTTGTTTTAAGTTGATGCTCTGAGCTCCTTCAGCCTAGTAGCCGTAATGCAAGTCAAACATAGCGTCTACACACTGCAGTTTCTGACTGTCTCGTCTTCTACTTTTACTCAGGAGTCACCTTCTTGTCCGGAGGGCAGAGTGAGGAGGAAGCCACCATCAACCTCCACGCCATCAATAAATGCCCGCTGCCAAAACCGTGGGCCCTGACCTTCTCGTACGGCCGAGCTCTGCAGGCCTCTGCACTGAATGCCTGGCGCGGGGAGACGGAGAACTTGCAGGCAGCACAGGACGAGTTCATGAAGCGTGCCGAGGTAATGATGAATCCTGTCTGATCTGCAAGCCTGTACAGCAGGAGGAGTGGTCATAAAGCTATGCCAATGGGTCAGTGGGTCAGGGGTACACAGACCAGACGGTTCCTGGTTTGATCCCTAGTCTGTGCTGGAGGAGCTGCTCCATGCATGTAGTGGCCTCACACCCCTGGGATATGGGTTTTGGGGGTGGGTGGGTTTTGGGGGTGGGTGGGTGGGTGGGTGGGATGGGGAAAGCAGCCGGGGATTCCACCCCAGATCACTATCCAGTCACAACATTTGGTAATGACCGGATCAGACTCGGGTCTGATGCCCCACTGAATTGGTTGATCTTTTCGATGAAGAGCCTTTTACCCTCCTAGTCGTCCTCCAGTGAGGGCAGCACCTGGATCTGCTTTACAACATTAACTTGCATTTATGTAGTGCCTTTAACATAGTAAAACGTCCCAAGGCGCTTCACAGGAGAGTTATCAAACAAAATCTGACATTGAGCCACATAAGGAGATATTGGGACAGATGACCAAAGCTTGGTCAAAGAGGTAGGTTTTAAGGAGCTTCTTAAAGGAGGAGAGAGGCTTAGGGAGGCGGAGAGGTTGGGGGAGGGAATTCTAGAGCTTAGGGCCTAAGCAGCTGAAGACACAGCAGTCAATGGTGGGGTGTTTAAAATCGGGATGCGCAAGAGGCCAGAATTGGAGGAGCGCAGAGATCTCAGAGGGTTGTGGGGCTGGGGGAGGTTAGAGATGGGGAGGGGCGAGGCCATGGAGGGATTTGAAAACGGGGATGAGAATTTTAAGATCGAGGCGTTGCTGGACTGGGAGCCAATGTAGGTCAGTGAGCACTGGGTGATGGGCGAACGGGACTTGGTGCGAGTAGGGACAAGAGCCTTGTTTCAGTAGCCAAGAGGACAGTAATGTTATCCGGGCTCCCGCTTTTTTAGTGCTTTATAGTTACAATTTTTTATTTGGCTTATGCTTTGTGCTTCAAACACAATTTTCTCTTTTTTTTTAGGTTAATAGTTTGGCTTCACTCGGGCAGTACGAGTCGAGTAGCGAGGGTGAAGGTGCAGCTGGCCAGTCTCTCTACATAGAAAATCATGCCTACTGAAAGGAAACCACAGGAACGTACAAATAATAAAAAAAAATGAAAAAAGTTTTAAATTCTCATTCAGCTTCTCGTGATTAGCTGATCCACAGCCTCTGCTACCTTGTATCTCGTGCCCTCACTGCCTGCATTGTGTAGCTGAGATTTAACCCTAGGAGTGCTGGCAGCAACACTACTCGCTCTGTACCCTCTCCCTCCCCCGGGTTTGTGTAGTTTCACTTTACGATATCCTCGACCGGATGTACTGCGACCTCAAATATAACGCACGGTATTTTATTGCTTCCCTGAAAGATTTAAAACCTTGTTTTAGTGTTAGCTGCCTTGCCCCTTAATCACCGGGGCTCGTGGTGAACTAATCTCTCTGAATAATCACTCTTTAGATCAGAGCTTCACTGCACTTTGCCTCTTCACAATGTGAGTGTGTTGCTGTGGCTTCCAAAGTGAGCATTACAACATAGGAGGTGACTGTACACAAGAACATATAACAGTAATTATAACTACCACACGCAAGTCGGAATTGGTTTCAAACAGTGCTCACTGTGTTCTCTCCCTGCCCCGGAAGCAGAGAAACCCACTGTTTGTATATTTTTGTGTGTATTCAGAATACTTGACTGTAGATGCGATTACATGGGAGCATTGAGTGTTGTGTTCAAAAGTATTTTGTGATATATAGTTCTATTGTACTCACTCCACATCTGCTGGTAAATAATGACAATAAAGATGGGGAACAAACCCTAGGGTTACTGTCTCTTACTCATTTTAAGAAGTTTTAGATTCATATTTCTTCATAATTCAGATAGAAAATTCCCCCGGCAACATTCCATCTCTCTTTTAAACCTGATGTCATCACCCCTTCCACAAAAAAAACCTCGCCCTCTCCCGTTCTCTGTCTCGAGTCCTTTTTCAAATCCCTCCCTCCAGTCAATGTCCTGCTCACAGCACTGTGACAGCCCTGGGCAAAGCCCCAAATGCGTCCTGACTGTGGTGTACTATCCCTCCTTGACCTTTCTGCAGTGTGAGATAAGGTAAGCCTTGCCACTCTCCTTGGTTGGTGGTCCTCCTATCTATGCGAATGCAGCCAGCCCATCTCCAGCAATAGCTTCTCTTTCCACTAGTGCATTGTCATCCTTCCTGACCTCTACCTTGGCTGCATGTTGCCCCTGGGTGACATTATCTTCAGGTAAGCGATCATTTCCACATACACACATAACTCCCAGCTCTACATCTTGCCTGTCTGGTATCAAGGGATGAATGAGGCATAACTTCTAACTCACCATCAGGTAAACTGAAGCCACCACTTTCAATGTCTGCCACAAACTACCTTGCCATTGTTTCCATTTCTTTACCCCCTCACTCACTGGACTGAACAAGGTTGTCTGAAAACATGGTAGCCCCCTTGGTCCTGAGCTGAGCTTTAAATCACATGTTCTATCCCTCAGCAATCCACCTGTTTCTACCTGTGCAACATTACCCACCTCAGACCTTGTTCTACTGCAACCCTGCAAAGGTCAGACGTGGGGATGTCTGCTAATGATTACACGGTGCTCAGTTCCATTCACAACTCCTCAGATAATGAAGCAGTCTATGCCCAAATGCAGCAAGACCTGGATGACATTCAGGCTTGGAATGATAAGTGGCAAGTAACATTCGTGCCACACAAGTGCCAGCAATGACTATCTCCAACAAGCGAGAGTCTAACCACCTCCCCATGACATTCAACGGCATTACCATCGCCAAATCCCTCACCATCCTGGGGGTCACCGCTGACCAGAAATTTAATTGGACCAGCCACATAAATACTGTGGCTACAAGAGCAGGTCAGAGACTGGGTATTCTGCGGTGAGTGTCTCACCTACTGACTCCCCAAAGCCTTTCCACCATCTACAAGGCACAAGTCAGGAGTGTGATGGAATACTCTCACTTGCCTGGATGAGTGCAGCTCCAACAACACTCAAGAAGCTCGACACCATCCAGCACAAAGCAGCCCGCTTGATTGGCACCCCATCCACCACCTTAAACATTCACTCCCTGCACCACCGGCGCACCGTGGCTGCAGTGTGTACCATCTACCAGATGCACTGAAGCAACTCGCCATCACCTCCAAGTTCCCCTCCAAGTTACACACCATCCTGACTTTAAAATATATCGCTGTTTCTTCATCATTGCTGGGTCAAAATCCTGGCACTCTCTCCTTAACAGCACTGTGGGAGCACCTTCATAACACGGACTGCAGCGATTCAAGGCGGCGGCTCAAGGGCAATTAGGGATGGTCAATAAATGCTGGCCTTGCCAGCGACGCCCACATCCCAGGAACGAATAAACAAAAAAAAAGTTTCCTACATTACATTAGTGACTATACTTCAGAAGTACTTCATTGGTTATAAAGCGCTTTGGGACATCCTGAGGTGGTGAAAGGCGCTATATAAATGAAAGTCTTCCTTTTTTTAAGGGCAGCAGGTGCATGGGAATGCCATCACCTCTTAGTTCCCCTCCGAGTTACACTGCATCCTTGGTCATATATTGTCATTCCTCCATCATTGTTTCTCTTTTTTCTGCGCTGTGTTAGCTGAGCCGCCATCTTGATTTTTTTCCAGAATGATTTTTATCTTCAGGTAACTGAGTTTAAAACACAATTTTAAGATTTTCCTATTGCACCCTGCTTTTCACTTGTAATGGAGCCCCAGGTCAGGACTTCGTTCTCTCGCTTCTACCTCTATTCTTTAAACTCAACCTGCCGGTAGACCCGATCTCAGCCACTGTTACGAATTGAAAGAATCTAAACCTCTCACTCGATTACCTCTCGGGCATTGCCTCCAAATGTGAAGACAGAACTGTGAAACATTATGATGTGCTGATAATGAAATGGGAGAAGGCAGAAAGGGCAGGATTTGTAACAATATTGCTCATGAATATTTTGTTCCACTGAATCGTTAGTTAAAGGTTTGGATGTACGTTCGGTGAAGTATGGCAATGCTTAGTCCTGTACAGCATGTTCAATAGATGTCAGGAGTGACTGCTGCTAAAACTTAAGCTCCAGATCATTTTCTTCATAGCTTTTTAAAAAAAATACTTTTCCCCCTCCACCAGCGGCTGCAGTGTGTACTATCCACAGGATGCGCTGCAGTGTGTACTATCCACAGGATGCGCTGCAGCGACTGACCAAGGCTTCTTCGGCAGCAACTCCCAAAACCGTGACCTCCACCGTGGACAAGGGCATTCGAAGCTTTCAAAAGAAGAGCAGGGGAGTTCTCCCTGGTTTCCTGGCCAATATTTATCTCTCAACCTACATCACTAAAATAGACTATCTGGTCATTATCACATTGCTGTTTGTGGTCGATCCAAGGTCGTCCCTTCCTCTGTCGTCGAATTACAGTATGCAGACGACGCTTGCGTCTGCGCACACTCGGAGGTCGAACTCCAAACCATCGTCAACACCTTCACCGAAGCGTACGAGAGCATGGGCCTTACACTAAACATCCGTAAGACAAAGGTCCTCTACCAACCTGCCCCCGCCACACAGTACTGCCCCCCAATTATCAAAATCCATGACAAGGCCTTGGACAATGTGGACCACTTTCCATATCTTGGGAGCCTACTGTCAACAAGGGCAGACGTTGATGACGAAGTCCAACACCGCCTTCAGTGTGCCAGTGCAGCCTTCGGTCGCCTGAGGAGGAGAGTGTTTGAAGACCAGGACCTCAAACCCAGCACCAAGCTCATGGTCTACAGAGCAGTAGTGATACCCGCCCTGCTGTATGCCTCAGAGACATGGACCATGTACAGCAGGCACCTCAAAGCACTGGAGAGGTACCACCAACGCTGCCTCCTCAAGATCCTGCAAATCCATTGGCAGGATAGGCGCACCAACGTCAGTGTTCTCGCTCAGGCCAACATCCCCAGCATCGAAGCTTTGACCACGCTCGATCAGCTCCGATGGATGGGTCACATCGTTCGCATGCCCGATACGAGACTCCCAAAACAAGCGCTCTACTCGGAGCTCCGACACGGCAAGAGAGCCCCAGGTGGGCAGAGGAAAGGCTTCAAGGACACCCTCAAAGCCTCCTTGAAAAAGTGTAACATCCCCACCGACACCTGGGAATCCCTGGCCCAAGACCGCACAAAGTGGAGAAGCATCCGGGAAGGCGCCGAATACCTCGAGTCTCTTCGCCAGGAGCAAGCGGAAGCGAAGCGCAAACAGCGGAAGGAGCGCACGTCAACCCAAGCACCCCACCCCACCCGCCCCTTCAACCACCGTCTGCCCCACCTGTGACAGAGACTGTAGGTCCCACATTGAACTCATCAGTCACCTGAGAACTCATTTTTAATGTGGAAGCAAGTCATCTTCGGTTCCGAGGGACTGCCTAAGAAGAAGCTGTTTGTGGGATCTTGCTGTGCACAAACTGGCTGCTGCATTTCCTACAACAGTGACTACACTTCAAAAGTACTTCTTTGGCTGTAAAGCACTTTGAGACGTCCTGAAGTCATGAAAGGCGCTATATAAATGAAAGTCTTCCTTTTTTTAAAGGGCAGCAGGTGCATGGGAATGCCACCACCTCCTCGTTCCCCTCTGAGTTACACTGTATCCTTGGTCATATATTGTCATTCCTTCATCATCGCTGGGCCAAAATCCTGGAACTCCCTACCTAACAGCACTGTGGGAGCACCTTCACCAAACAGACTGCAGCGGTTCAAGAAGACCACCCACCACCACCGGTTGGCCAATATGGTTGAGAAGCCAGAGATAGTTGAACGGCTAAAAACCAATTAAACAGCTTGTGGGATTCACTCCTTCTACTTGATGAGAACACCTTACCTCAAGCGAAGACAGTACAGCGTACCAGTACCACTGGTAGGAGAGTGTAATCACAGCATGACATGTTTACATAGGCAGTTTCTAACTCGTACCAAGGCCCATTCACCCATCACCCCCTGTGCTCGCTGACCTACATTGGCTCCCAGTCCAACAATGCCTCAAATTTAAAATTCTCATTCTGGTTTTCAAATCCCTTCATGGTCTCGCCCCCCTCCCTATCTTGGCAGCCGGAGGCCGTGCCTTCAGCTGCCTAGGCCCTATGCTCTGGAATTCCCTCCCTAAACCTCTCCGCCTCTCAGTCTCTTTCTTTCCTTTAAGACGCTCCTTAAAACCTCTTTCACCCATCCTTGAATCTCCTAATGTGGCTCGGTGTCAAATCTTGCCTGATTACACTCCTGTGAAGCACCTTGGGACGTTTTACTACGTTAAAGGCGCTATATAAATGCAAATTTATGTTCCATTATAAATGCAGATATAGGAATTTATAATGGCAATAAAAATGAAGACAGAATTTATAACTTAAAATGGTGGCTGAATTTAATTGTCCTGAATCCTGATCCAA